>VCRD01003504.1:30011-46938 GCA_006783055.1 Trinorchestia longiramus
CATTCGTTTCACCCTTTAGCAACTAATTTGTTTTTCTAGTTTCTACATTTAAGCTCACAAAGACCGTCTGTACACTATGCAATGAAGCACGCTGAGAGCCAGGCAGCCAAAAGAACGACACTGTAACATGCCGCCGCGTTCAAACCTAGTAGCAACCTCATATTGCTCACTGTTTAATTATTAGAACAATTCTCCCAAAGACCGTAAAAGAGGACCGTATGGTCCTTTTCGTCGCTAAAGGGTTAAAGTCCACAACGTTAAATAAAAGCGAAATAAAGAAAGCATTTTGTATTTTCGAAATTTACCTGAAATTCGTTCCCGTTTCATTACATTCTATACTAGTTTTCACACTTTTTTCAGCCTTTTCTCAGTACACTGCCAGCATTCTGTCCGATTCTCAGTAAACTGCCAGCATTCTGTCCGATTCTCAGTAAACTGCCAGCATTCTGTCCGATTCTCAGTAAATCTAAGTTCAGTCAAACACTCCCAGTCCAATCAGAGGCCAGTCTTATTGATGAGGGATGGAATACAAAAAATACTTCAATTAAATATGTGCTCATATGCAAGTAAAGGACACCAGCACTATTAATGCAAATATACAAAAGGACTAAATACAAATCGTGTATTGAGTATTTAGTTGCAGTGAATCAAAAATGAACATAGGAGTGTCTTCCTTGATCCATCTATCCAAACGGGAACGGAGCGAACAAAACGGGAAAGGAGCGGACAAAACGGAAGCGGAATAGACAAAACGGAAACAGAATGGACAAAACGGAAACGTAGTGGACAACATAAGAACGGAATGGACAAAACTTGAAAGGAGAGGACAAAACTATAAATTGTATTTCCATAAAACTAACATAAGGTAATATCAAACTGAAGAAGCAGGTGCATACCTTCAAACTTTTTCTGCAAATCAAACTGCAGACCCTGCAAGAAAATTCTTGCCTCTCGTACTATAAAGTCACATGGGAATGCCTTCGAAGTTCCAGCATAGTTCAGTGAGGAGGCAGACCACAGAACAGTAAAGCAGACTTTCAGTTGAACACTTCCGTAGTAAATTTGCATGACATACGAATATTTCATGTCTGACTCAGTTCTCTTAGACTTAACTTTGAGGTCCAGCGTTTGGCTGGGGCCTTTGTCTCGGCCTTTAATTCCCTTTAATACATACACATACATCAGGGTGGCATAACTGAGTTATTCTCATGTCAACCAGGGTCTTCTAACTAATACCTCAAGGACCACCCTGAGTCACGTCACTTACTCCCTGCTTCGTGTAGCTTTATCCATAACAACCGTAGCAATTTTCGGAATCGAAAATAATCCGCAGAAAATGAACAGCATAAATACTTATAAAATGATTATATTTGTATTAAAAAAAATTATGTCAATTTTACTCACAGGAAAGAAGTCCGTTCGTAGTACAGAAATCGATGGTAGCTTTCAAACTTTGCGCCATTCCCAATAATTAGATAAAAAATACTCCTGTATATACAGGGTGGGACAAAAAAGTATACACTCTTTAAATTGCAATAACATTTTTTGTTCGTCAGAGGAAATAATTACAACCACCATCAGAGAGCTGGAAAAATAAAACTTTATTAAAGTCTTTACAACTCTGTTGGTCCGTGTCTCTGTGACGCTCTTAAGGATTTAGATAGGAGGAAATTCCGCTATATAATAATACAGAGTTTGTTGCTTGCTTGGTCCGTGTCTCTGTGACGCTCTTAAGGATTTAGATAGGAGGAAATTCCACTATATAATAATACAGAGTTTGTTGCTTGCTTGGTCCGTGTCTCTGTGACGCGCTTAAGGATTTAGATAGGAGGAAATTCGGTAGGGTATACATGTATTGTAAGCATTGTATTGTGGATACCGGACACATCCTTCAATGTAGAAACTCCTTCACAAACCTTGCGTCCACTGGGAAATCAAACGAAAAAAAATCGGTAAAAACATGTGAATTTTCAATGTGGGTCTACTAGTTCCTCTAATATAACCAGCTCGATCATAACAACTTCCACCTAAAGTAGTAAAGAAAGTTTCTCGACTTCAAATTTTGTTTTTTCTGCAACTTTCGTACAATAGAAATCAAGAAACTCTGACAGTTATGGGCAAATGAAAAGTGGAAGGCATGTCGTTGACGATCATTGTAATCAGACACGCTTTTGAATAATTATTTTACGCCTAGTAACGGGAAGTTTTCTACACGCTCAAAATAGGAAATAAAATATACAAACAACAGTTATACCTGTTTTGTGTGAATATAACTAGTCAAAAGGGTAAAAATTATTTGATTGCATTGAAAGGTTATTGATTTCTTTATCAACTTGTCAGTTCTGCAGTCAACAGTCAGTTCAGCAAAGAATCTGTTACGTTTTGTGGTGAAAGGGCCACTAGTGTTAAAGTTCTGTGTATTACCAAGGTTAGGTTCAAAAGTGTTACGACACGCAACACAACACATAACAATTTATCAAAAGGTAAAGGTCAAGGGGGTCGTGATGTGCACCTCTAGTTGGGGAATCCAAAGACAACACTGGGACTCAGCTTTTGTTTCTTTACTGGTCCGTAGGACAGCAGGTTAAAACACATCCGTTGTCCACGAGTAGAAACGAGTAGAAGAGACTGAGAACCAAGAGTGATGATCAGGAGTGATGTTTGAGTGAAGATCACAAATGTAGAGCAAAAGTGAGAACCAAGAGCAGGATCGCCAGGTATGTTTTGTCTTCACAAGAGCTAAGTACGGAATAACGAATTTTGAAAGGCCGAGATTGGCTCCTGAAGGGTGACGTTGAAAAGAACCGTAGAGACAGCCCGGCATAGAACTAAGGATAATTTTTAATAATACAGTGAATTTTATAAATAAAAATTTACACGAACCTCACTTAAAGTTACTCATAAAAATACAAAAAATTCACTGTAAAATATACGATTTAATTTGTAACGAGATTAATAAATACGCATTGTAGGAATCTCCTCCCTATCTTCGGGACTTCCCGTCTTGTCACGTATGAGCTCGTGCAGGTGTTATCTGAGTCAGTCTAACACCGAGGCACTAGAGGCACTAGAGCACTAGAGGCACGGTAAGCCAACACCGTGCTGTGAATTGTAACACCCTGTTAAATAGTTAACTGTCGTCTCCACTAGAGTAGTTATTACTCCTTAAGACCACGAACAATTAGAGGAACTTCCGTAGTTCTTAGCTCTTGGACCTCACGGTTTATAGAGAACTCTCTAAGGTTACCGGGAGGAACCCGACAGCATAATTTGAAAGTAATTGGATCATGAGCAGCGATAGTAATGCTACAAATCCATTAGCAAGAAAGCAACCCTCCGTCTACGACAAGGCAATGCCCATTAACCATATCACTTTTGTCACTCAGCAAGTAGACGATGGCGTCAACAACGTTCTTGATTTCAGCAATCTTGCCCATTGGAGTCCTTGCAATTATTAGAGGACCCGTAAATCCATCTTTCAGTATCTCGTTTCCCATATTCGTTCGTACCAAGGTAGGACCGACTGCGTTCACGCGAATGCCTTTTGGAGACAATTCCACGGCCATTGTTTTGGTGTAGGAGATGACCGCTGCCTTGGACGCACAGTATGTGGAAAAAGTAGGATGTCCAAGATATCCTGCAGTAGAAGCGACGTTCACGATGTTGCCCTTTTCGTTTCGATCCATCAAGTCCTTCGCCACCACCTGAGTCACATTAAGACTTGCCTTAACATTGACATCGAATACGAGATTGAATTCTCCCTCTGTGACATCGGCTAAGGGTTTTCGGCCTAATACCCCGGCACAATTTACCAGCAGATGAATCGGTGTTATGTTTTTAACAGCTTCTCTGGTGTTGTTCCAGTCACGGAGATCCACACACAAAATTTCAATGTCCGGATTCTCGTCCTTCAGAGAGTCGAGGTCGGCCTGGACGTTGCTGAGGGCGAAGACCTTGGCCCCCAACTGGGCGAGCTGGAGGGCGGTTGCCCTTCCCATGCCGCTTCCCCCACCAGTCACCAGTGCCCGCCGTCCAGAGAAGCTGCTATCCATGTTTCTTGTGATGGGATCTGGGGACAGGGAAAGTGTTTCTTCTTCACCTTATAAAAACGTGTAAAATTTGTAAGCTTACGACCGAAACATATACTCGTACATATACAAACGTTTATTTACACTTTACACGTAACGCTACGACACCCTGTACATTCATGATAAAAATATACTATAATGAATAATATTTATTCACTTGTTCTAACAGTTCTTCCAAATACGCAATGTAATAATCATGAGATAGCATAAGTCATAACGCGTCTTCAACTTTGGCAAGATATTGAGTTAAACTTTGAGTTGCAAGTAATGGAAGGTCTTCACTTAATCTCAATCTCAAACAAATATACAGGGTACGGCAACATAAGTTCCTTTTTTTCAAAGCGCTTTGCTTTGAAAAAGGAAGTTGTGTTTCTGCACCAAGTACAAACAGACGCACATATTTCCAATAAAGGCAATACGTGTGGTTAACACATTATGTTTACAAATGCTTTACTAGAATAGATTAAGGCAATAGAAACGAGCCATCTGGTCCATTCTTCGATTGCTACTCAAGTTCCCTGCAGTCCAAAGTAAAGGTATCAATTACGCACGTACCAATCGATCACGCAAGCCATTTCAATCACGTACACGCACAGGCATTTCAGTCACGCACATGTACTGCAATCATACAAGGGCCCCAGTTGTTAGGGACACAAAATCAGTACGTTATAACACTAGGGGGGGGGAACCCTAATCCAATATTTTTATGGACGATTTTTGAATGTGTTCACAGTGCTAGCTGAAAATCCTAAGTTGGTAGGTAATCGACATCAGTGATGTAATAGCAATGCCCACAGTTGAACCATTGGAGTAAAACTTAAAAGTTGAAACACACAACACTTGAAAAAAATTGAAACTGTAATCCAAAACACGTCGCATAAAACGCATTTTACAATTCTGACTTTCAACAATAAAACTAAACATTTTTAATTGAATATAAAGTTCAAGGTGAAAATTTAAGTTACGATTTATTTATTAACCATGGGTGTTAACACGCGGGTTTGTGCAGAATTGCGTGTTTGTTTTTAGAATTTTCTACAGTGCGTCATACATTCCAATTTCATATAATTAGAAGCGATTTTCAGGATAACAGCAATCACCAAACCTGTTTTCGAGTTAATTAACACATTTCTTGAACCTTATCCTAATGTAAAATAAAATTACAATATGGTAATCGGCTTAAAACGACTATATTTCTAAAAATCAATTCGACTCACCTTGAAACGCCGAGACCAGAACCCTGCCACTGCCTTTTAGACTTCCCACTGCGTACTGGCGAACTGGTCAAACGTTCGATGTATTTATACGATCTCATTTGCACGCGGTTGCCTTACTTCGAACCTTATTAGGACGCTGCCAAGTCCATCAATCCAAGTTAGGACCATGTTTCTCTGGTTTTCACGAGCTTCCTTTTTACTGCTTTAACATCAGCTCAAGTTACTGCCCTCATAGAATGTAAAATTTATGCTCGTGCATGTTTTTACAAGGAAGTATATATCTTTCAGCAAAACCTCCGTACCTAAGGTTGAGAGTCACGAGCTGTGGCCTTGAAAACAAGATTCTATTGAACAAATCCGTGAAACCTGTCCGGCTAGTAGATACTGCCAGGCTGAGTTGCCATAGAAACTTCATATTACTAACCTAATAAATTTGAAAAACGAGATTTAGCAATCTATCTTACGATGGGTTATGGCTATTAAAAGCCTTACGGAATAGCTATTAAAAATCTCAAAAATGGTTATGGCTATTAAGTCATACAGGAAGGCTATCAAAACTAACACGGAATAAGTAAAGAAAGAATATAAGGAATAAAAGAGTAGAAGTCAGAGAATAATTTATCATTCACTGGACTGGAATGCACACTTGGAAAAGACTGATGAAGTTAATTGAGTCAATACATAGATAACAAATATATTTTCTTGGAAATTAGGTATGTTTTGCCTTTTTCTGTTGCACATTGCCTAACGGATTTTAAACGGTTTTCGTTATCTAACGGGCTGGAAAAATGATGGAAATCAGTCGATAGAAAATGGCAATTCTTGGGAAAACTCAATATCTCATAGATCGTTCGTGTAATCTATAAGTCGTAATTAAAATCTCAACTAAATATCAAATTCAACTCATTGAAAAAGTTCAAAAAATGAAACACAAAATACGAGTTTCAGATGCGTTTGTTTTATGACAAGTGATAACTAATAATAGAGATATAGAATAATTATAGAGAATCGAATGGCACAAACTTCATTTGTAGACTCTGCCTCAAGAAATCAATCGGATTTTCCTCTACGGCAAGGCTGTCTTCGTTCACCATGCCACTTTTGGGAAAAATCTGTGATGTTGGCTGAAATAAGCAACGAATTATGGCAGTATCAGCTTTCGTTTTTCGCCACGAAGAGGAAGAATACTTGAAGGTTACTCTTCTTCAGGAGCTGGTAGTGAATGATTATGAAGTCGAAAGGAATAGTGCTTTTCATAATGAGGTCTGTTATCGTTCCGGTGTCTCATGACAATGTTGACAGCGAAGTTCTTTCCTTGATATAAAGTTCTCTTGATATGTTGAGTCTGTCAAGTTGTCAATTGTTGGGGAGTAATTTGAACGTCTGATCATCGAAGCGTATGTGAATCTGAAGTGAGACTCCATGTGGTTATTTGTATTTTTTATTCACTTGATTAAACTACAGCATTCATTAGTAAAAATGTAGACCTAGGTCACGGGAACGTGATGTTCATTAACAACTGCACTTTTGGGCAAGAAATCCATTAGCAACAAAGAAGGCCTCCGTCTACAGCAAGGCTGTGTCCATTGATCATGCCACTTTTCTCGCTCAGCAAGTAGACGATGGCGTCGACAACATTTTTGATTTCAGCAATCTTGCCCATTGGAGTCCTTCCGATTATCAGAGGAGACGTAACTCCATCTGCCAGCATCACTTTTGTCATATTCGTGAGCACAAAGGTAGGAGAGACTGCATTCACACGAATGCCTTTTGGAGACAATTCCACGGCCATTGTTTTGGTGTAAGAGACGACGGCAGCCTTGGACGCACAGTACGTGGACACAGAATGATATCCAATATGTCCAAAAATAGAAGCGATGTTCACGATGTTACCCTTTTCGTTTCGATCTATCAAGTCCTTCGCCACCACTTGAGTCACATTAAGAATTGCCTTAACATTGACATCAAACACGAGATTGAATTCTTCCTCTGGGACATCAGTTAATGGGGTTTCTGTTAATACCCCGGCACAATTTACCAGCAGATGAATCGGTGTAATGTTTTTAACAGCTTCTCTGGTGTTGTTCCAGTCACGGAGATCCACACACAGAATTTCAATGTCCGGATTCTCGTCCTTCAGAGAGTCGAGGTCCGCCTGGACGTTGCTGAGGGCGAAGACCTTGGCCCCCAACTGGGCGAGCTGGAGGGCGGTTGCCCTTCCCATGCCGCTTCCCCCACCAGTCACCAGTGCCCGCCGTCCAGAGAAGCTGCTATCCATGTTTCTTGTGATGGTATCTGCGACATAGAGGGATTCATCTTTATAATAATTTCAAATCAGTAAAATCTAAACCGTGGAACTTCTACGGGAACTGTCTAGTATAATAGATTAAGGCAATAGAAACGGGCTATTCGATCCATTTTCCGATTGTTACTGAAGTTCCATGCAGTAAAAAGTAAAGGCATCAATCATGTACGTACTAATCGATCACGCAAGCCATTTCAATCACGTACACGCACAGGCATTTCAGTCACGCACATGTACTGCAATCATACACAGGTCCCAGGAGTAAAGGATATAAAATCAGTAAGTTATAACACAAGAGGGGCTTCTAACCCACTCTTTTTCTGGACGATTTTTTAATTTGTTCACAGTGCCAGCTGAAGATCCAAAATTAATAGGTAATCGACAGCAGTAAGATAATAGCAATGCCCGCAGTTAACCAACTAAAGGGAGTAGAACTTAAAATTGCAACACGCTACACTCGAAAAAATCCTCTAATCGAAGACAGGTTGCATAGAACGCATTTTACAATTCGGACTATCAACAATAAAGCTAAACATTTGTAATTGAATAAAAGGATCAGGGAGAAACTTCAAGTTACATTTTATTTATCAGGTTGTCCGGAAAGTTCATGCCGATTTTTAAAGGAGAGAAAAAGTTCAATATATATATGAGCCAATATATTTTTAATCAACCAAATATGAACCATTTTGTTGCATAAAACGTTTCCATCTTTATTTTGACTAAAAAATACTGTCATCGCAGAATTGAGGTGGTTTCATGCCAAAGAATTCATCAGGGTATCTTTTTAGGTCATCCAAGAAATTGAAACTTTTACCATTAAGACTATTCTGCTAAGACCGAAATAAATGATCATCCGAAGGAGCAATATCTGGTGAATATGGAAGGTGGGATTACACATCCCAGCCAAGCTGCAGCAATTTTTTACAGGTTTCAAAAGAAACGTGTGGTCTGGCATTAGCCTGATGGATCACTGTAAACTCGTATATTTCTTTGGTTGCTTGTGATGGATTTTTTCCTCTATGGAAATAAAAAAGCATCAGGTGCGCTTTAAATGAAGGTGTAGTCAAATTTAACTTTCCAAACTCAATCATGTTCTTATCACATTTCCTGCGATTGCCTAGCCGGTGCAAATCTTTACTTTGTACATATAATCACTAAATGACTCGGAAAAAATAACAGAACCTAACCTAAGTGACCCACCGATGGGTCCCATCGCAGGAAACGTGTCAATAAGTCGAAAGATTAACTTCAAAAATCGGCACGAACTTTCCGGACAACCATAATATTAACCACGGGTGTTAACACACGGGTTAACCACGGGTGTTAACACACGGGTTTGCGCGGAATTATGTCTTTGTTTTTAAAATTTTCTACAGTGCGTCATATATCCCCATTTTATACAGTTAGACAAGATTTTCAGGATAACAGCCATCACCAAACCAGTTTTTGAGTCACTGAACACATTTCTTGAATCTTATCTAAATGTCAAAGTTTTAATATCGTCATCGGTTTAAAAAAATATTCCTAAAAATCAATTCGACTCACCTTGAAAACGCCGAGACCAGAACCCTGCCACTGCGACTTCCCACTGCGTAGTGGCGAACTGGTCAAACGTACGATGTATTTATACCAGCTCATTTGCATGCAGGTGCCTTACTTCGAACCTTATTAGGACGCTGCCAAGCCCAACTATGCAAGTTAGGACCATGTTTCTCTGGTTTTCACGAGCTTCCTTTTTACTACTTTAACATCAGCTAGAACAACTCAAGTTACTGCCCTCATAGAATGTAAAATTTATGCTCGTGCATGTTTTTACAAGGAAGTATAGCCTATATCTTTCAGCAAAACCTCCGTACCCACGGTTGAGAGTCACTAGCTGTGGCCTTGAAAACAAGATTCTATTGAACAAATCCGTGAAACCTGTCCGGCTAGTAGATACTGCCAGGCTGAGTTGCCATAGAAACAAGTTCATATAACTGACCTAATAAATTTGTAAAACGAGATTTAACAATCTATCTTACGATGGGTTATGGCTATTATACAGAAACAGAGATTCAGTATCGTAGCTTACGATTTCTTACCAGTACCTCTTAGCAAAGCCACCAAATATGCCGGGATGAGCCCAAAATGTACTACAGAGATTGGTCCTATTTGCGATCACGTCAGCGCACTGCTAAGTTCGTGTAAACAACAATGCAGTGTACTATTGTAGAGAAGAAGCCAATATTTCGGTGGCCCTAATCAATGCACGAGTCGTTCATACGATGTTCATTTGTGTTGAGCTGTCGAGTCCGTTGTCGTCATAACAGAAACGGGACTGAGATGCAAGTCACAACCTTGGCAAGGTAGAGCAGCGTTGAGTAAATACAAAGCGTAATTTCTCTATGTGGTGCCTGTAATCGCTATCAACACCCAAGCGCCACGCATAACAAAGCATCACTCAGAGGCAACACGGGGCAGAGTGAATGAATTACGGCACAAGCGTAATGAAGTTAAAATTAGCTCTGGTACAAAGAACATAATTCGCAAGTCATTTACACTTGAGAAATGAGTAAAACAGCACGACTAGACCGTTCCTGAAGACAATATGAAAGTTTATCCATGTTAAATGACAACCAATGAAAAAATTATTTTCGAGTAAATAACTTAGATATGAAAAAACCGCGTATTAAATAATATAATTTTAACATCAAGATATGAAAAAATATAGATCTTGACACAACTTTTACAAATGGAGATGTATATCTACCAGAAACGTCACTTGAAATAATGACCACTAAGTTTATAACTACATTCCGAAACCAAAAATACGCCAGAACTAAGATTCAGCAGTACAACCATCATCTCTTTACCTAATACAGCATTGCTATACAACGATCAGATGACAAAGATCCGCACAATGAATGCATCACGAACACTGGTCTCTTACAATAGGTAGTTGCTCAACGGAAAATTCGCTTGAAGGTACAACTGCGTCATGGTACATGTCATCACATGCGAGAAATAATTATTTATCAGCTGAATTTATTTTGAGCCACACTTAAAATGCTGCTCAATTTCTTTATTCGGATGCTAACAATATCAAGACCTAACTTCGTGGAAGCACCGCTTGTCGAGAGTACACACATTAGAGACATACCTTACTAATTAAGTCATGTTTTATAGATATGAAAGTACAAGTTCTTCGTTAAGTCAAGTATCCACTCAAAAAAGTCCTACAACAAAAAAATCATGGCTGGTTTCTGGATTGGCTAGCTTCAATTGCTGCACAGTTGCGTCTATATCAGAAGAATTGACGATGCCGACACAGGGAAACAGACAACTTGTGATAATTCAATTTCATTTTTGAATTTATTTATTGATTATGATAGCTCTTAAGTCGAAAAACAATTATTTTCATACTTTATTTGTTACAATTATTCTTTTAAGTAACACTTGGTTAAAATTTCAAATTTACAAATTAACTCAGTCTATTCTTTAATTCTAATACTTATTGTATCAATAAATTCTAGCATTATAAAATTAGCAGACAAAAAATGATAATATCAATAAATTTTTTCCTGAATAAAACGCAAAACGTGAGAAATGAATCCGCACGCATTAGAAGAGCGGCAAGACCCAACCTAAGGAGAAAACCGTCATTTTAATGCTTCATGGAACTGAAGTACATATCCATATTAGAAGGTCGCCAGGCCCGGCATAGGGAAAGACTCTGCAAACTTCTCCACTCTAGCCCTGATGTCTGCCACCTTTGTCTGGTGAACGTCCTCTTGGAGGACCTTGTTCCACGCAGCCAGGGCTGGTCCTGAAGCTGCCTGTACGTCCTTGGCCACCTGCAGGGCTTCCATAATGAACTTGACGATAGTAGCAAAGTCTTCCTCCTTGAGACCTCGTGTGGTGAGAGCAGGTGACCCAAAACGCAGACCACCAGGACTGAAGGCAGACTTGTCACCGGGCACTGTGTTCTTGTTGACGGCAATGGAAACTTCTTCCAGGATTTTCTCAGCCTTAGCCCCCCGACAATTTCTGTCTCCTGAGGTCGAGCCAAACTAGATGATTGTCAGTGCCTTTCGTCACCACGTCCAGATCCTCCGCCATGAAGCATTCCGCCAATTTCTTAGCATTGTTGATCACCTGTTGCTGATAGATCTTGAAGGCGGGAGTGGCTGCCTGCTTCATGGCAGTGGAGACTGCAGCGATCTGGTGGTTATGAGGTCCACCTTGCAGACCAGGGAACACAGCGCTGTTGATGCGCTCACCGTAGTCGTACTGAACTTCAGCCCCAGACTTGTCTACGCACTTCACACCAGTTCGGTAGAAGATGACGCCGCTCCTAGGTCCCCTGAGTGTCTTGTGTGTGGTCGTGGTGACGTCACAGTAGTCAAAAGGAGAGGGCCCCGCACCAGCTGCTACCAGCCCACTCACGTGACTCATGTCAGCCATGAGCAGGGCACCCACCTGGTCGCAGATGCTGCGGAAACGCGCGTAGTCCAGACTACGTGGGTAGCAGCTGACGTCAGCAATAATCATGTTTAGCTTGAAAAGAATGGCATTTTCTTCCAGCTTATCGTAGTCGATTAGGCCCGACTCTCCGTCAACCTTGTATGGCATGGACTCGAAAAAGATGGACGTGGCGGAGACTTTCTTGGTGGCCGTGTAGAAGCCGTGAGTGAGGTGTCCTCCGTCAGGCAGGTCCAGACCCATGATGCGACCGTGTGGTCCCACTAGGCCTGTGTACACAGCAAAGTTGGCAGGGGAGCCAGAGTACGGCTGCACGTTCACCCCCCACTTCTGTGGGTCCAGACTGAATGCAGCCAGACACCTTCGCTGGCACAGGCTCTCCATCTCATCAATGTATTCATTGCCACCATAGTACCTCTGGCCAACCATCCCTTCAGAATATTTATTGGTGAGGCAACTGCTGAGGCACTCATGGACAGCTCTAGATGTAAAGTTCTCCGATGCTATCATCTCCAGGCCACAGCGCTGACGCTTCTTTTCCTTCTGGATAATGGCATAGAGTTCAGGGTCATCTTCCTGAAGAGGTCTTGACAGGTTTAATTCTTCAGTAGCATCATTGGCTGCCATGATGGTATTGTGCTAGAGGAAACAAATGTTCAGTAAAACGTGGTAAAGGGAACAGTGGAAAGTCATACGGAATGGCTATTAAAACTAACACGGAATAAAAAAAGAATGAATATGAGGAATAGAGGAGTAGAAGTCAGCAAAGAATTTATCATTCACTGGACTGCAGTGAAGACTTAGGAAAGACTCATGAAGTTAATTGAGTCAATACACAAATAACATATATTTTCTTGGAAATTAGGTCTGTATTCGCCTTTTTCTGTTGCACATATGCTTTAAGTAACACTATAAATTTCATTGCCTAACGGATTTTAAACAGTTTTCGTTGCAACAGGCTGGAAGAGTAATGGAAATCAGTCCATAGAAAATGGCAATTCTTGGGAGAACTCAATATCTCATAGATCGTTCGTGTAATCTACAAGTCGTAATTAAAATCTCAACTAAATATCAAATTCAACTAATTGAAAAAGTTCAACAAAGGAAATACATAGTACGAGTATCAGATACATCCGTTTTATGACAAGCGATAACTAATAATCCAGTGAATCGAATGGCACAAACTTCATTTGTAGAATCTGCCTCAAGAAATCAATCGGGTTTTCCTTTACTGTGGCTGTCTTCGTTCACCATGCCACTTTTGGGAAAAAATCTGTGATGTTGGCTGAAATAAGCAACGAATTATGGCAGTATCAGCTTTCGTTTTTCGCCACCAAGTGGAAGAATACTTGAAGGTTACTCTTCTTCAGGAGCTGGTAGTGAATGATTATGAAGTCGAAAGGAATAGAGCTTTTCATAATGAGGTCTGTTATCGTTCCGGTGTCTCATGACAATGTTGACAGCGAAGTTCTTTCCTTGATATAAAGTTCTATTGATATGTTGAGTCTGTCAAGTTGTCAATTGTTGGAGAGTAATTTGAACGTCTAATGGTCGAAGTGTATGTGAATCTAAAGTGAGACTCCACGTGGTTATTTGTATCTTTTGATTCCCTTGATTAAACTACAGAATTCATGAGTAAAATTGTAGACCTAAGTCACGGGAACGTGGTGTTCTTTAACAATAGCACTTTTAGGCAAGAAATCCATTAGCAACAAAGAAGGCCTCCGTCTACAGCTAGGCTGTGTCCATTGACCATGCCACTTTTCTCGCTCAGCAAGTAGACGATGGCGTCGACAACATTTTTGATTTCAGCAATCTTGCCCATTGGAGTCCTTCCGATTATCAGAGGACCCGTAACTCCATCTGCCAGCATCACTTTTGAAATATTCGTGAGCACAAAGGTAGGAGAGACTGCATTCACACGAATGCCTTTTGGAGACAATTCCACAGCCATTGTTTTGGTGTAAGAGACGACGGCAGCCTTGGACGCACAGTACGTGGACACAGAATGATATCCAATATGTCCAAAAACAGAAGCGACGTTCACGATGTTACCCTTTTCGTTTCGATCTATCAAGTCCTTCGCCACCACCTGAGTCACATTAAGAATTGCCTTAACATTGACATCAAACACGAGATTGAATTCTTCCTCTGGGACATCGGTGAATGCGGTTTCGGTTGCAACCCCGGCACAATTTACCAGCAGATGAATCGGTGTAATGTTTTTAACAGCTTCTCTGGTGTTGTTCCAGTCACGGAGATCCACACACAGAATTTCAATGTCCGGATTCTCGTATTTCAGAGAGTCGAGGTCGGCTTGGACGTTGCTGAGGGCGAAGACCTTGGCCCCCAACTGGGCGAGCTGGAGGGCGGTTGCCCTTCCCATGCCGCTTCCCCCACCAGTCACCAGTGCCCGCCGTCCAGAGAAGCTGCTATCCATGTTTCTTGTGATGGTATCTGGGGACAGGGGAAAGATTACTTCTTTGTCTCATAGAAATAAGTGTAACTTTACGTACACGTCGACCATACAATAACAATTTGAGAAACACAATTTTCTGCACCAAATTTTCTACGAAACACGTGTAGGATTTGGTTACGTTAGCCCTAAAGGTGAACCAATGGTCATGCACCTAAGAGTCTTTGTCCATACAAGCAGTCATCGAAGTAGGTACATTTTCAAAGTCATGAGGAAATGAACGATGTGAAAATGGACTACGTGAAAACAGATTGTGCAGAAATAGATATGTGGAAATGGACATGTGAAAATGAATTGTGAAGAAATGGACTATCTAGAAATGGATTGGGTGAAAATGGACTCGGGATGAAAATGGCTTAGTGGAAATGAAAAGTACGAAAATGGACTAGGTCGCTTTAAAAGATGATAAAGACACAGGCTAGCAGAAATGTCTGTTTTTCTAGCAGTCATCGATAATTATTTCAATAATATTAAAAACAGGAACATTGATAAAGTAAAGATACGACAGTTAATGAAACTATTAAGCCTATAACACGTTTGCTGTGCAAAATGCTTTCTAGGATTGCAAAATTAACAATCTACAGCAAAGCTAACTAAATCAACAGCATTTCGATAATTACTTTGCTCTACGTACCGATATTTCAGTTCATTCTATTTTTGGAAGTCTCACCTTGTACACTGATGCCTGTAGACGAACTTGCTATCTTCACTGCCCACCACGAACTGATTGCAGAATTGCAAAGTTACAAGATTCGGTTACGACTGTTTCTATGCGACCTCGTCTAGCTGCGGTTGCCAATGCTAAAAACTACGCTTGCAAGCATGAAGACAAAACTGCTGTCTCTTAAATCCTTGAACTAAAAGTATAACATGCTGTAAAATTTGTTATTGTACATTTTTTCACGAGGAGAAATAGATCTTTCTTCGCAAATTTCATTTATAAAGCATACGGGTGGGAAATTTGGAATCTTGTTTGGTGACCTTGAAAATCAGATATAGTTCATAGGAAGAGACTGCGCTTGCAAAGACATGGACAACTGGTTAGTAACAAAGACTAAAAATATAATATCACGCAATCCACCATTTAGAAACAAGTAATTGAACTTTATTAATAACAAGTAAGTCATTTAGTAACAACTAATTGAAGTTTATTAATATCAGGTAATCCACTATTTAGTAATAAGTAATTGAAGTTTATTAATATCAAGTAATCCACCACTTACTAACAAGAAAGTAATCATTTAGGAATACCAAGTAACTGAACTTCATTAATAACAAGTAAGTCACCATTTATTAACAAGTAAACGAGTTATTTAACATCAATGATAAAAAGTAATTAATTATGTTGAAATTGTCTCACTCCAAATGAGTGCCTTTTCCACCATTGTCCAATAAAAAAACAAGTACATACAACTGAAAAAAACATAGTAGGTATTCTTCTCATAGTTGAAAATTAACACATTTCATTCAATATGACCTCCTTTACTGTCGATAACCAGCGTGAACATTTAAAAAATGACCTGCACGAGTCAAAAATGACTTTTTGAGAAACTCTGGCTCATTTTTTGTTGCAATCTCGACTTCAGTGCCTGCAAATTTTGGTGATGTGTCGCTGGAGCACGACACTGTCGTGTAGACCAGATGTCATAATTTAGAGGGTTCAAATCTGACGGTGAAGGAGGCAAATAAAAATTAAAGTTTACTGTAAATAATTGATCTTACATTTGAATGTAACGATAATTACTGAATATCCACAACTTGCAATGAAATTCTCACAGTGTTGAGTTGTCTCTAATCCTTTAATAGTTCATAGACCGGAATAATGAATAAAAGCGACTACAGGAAAATAAAGGAGGCAGTACGTAAAAAAAATCTATTCTGAACTGAACAGCATGGAATGATGGAAACACCGCAACTTTGAAGCAAAATAAGATTTCTTAAACCAAATAGAAGATAGCGACCCAAGCGGTTCAAAGAGACATGCACAAGGATTTCTGAACAACTTAACTGCAATTACCGAGTGCAGAGGCAACAGAGCAAAAATTAAGTTTGGCACAACCCGCTACAACTCGACAACATGCAAATAAAAAAGGCATGATAGAAAGCAATAGCTGGCACAGTCCTGCAGTTGGCACAGTCCTACAGTTGGCACAGTCCTACAGTTGGCACAGTCCTACAGTTGGCACAGTCCTACAGTTGGCACAGTCCTACAGTTAGCACAGCCCGATAAAATTGCCACAGTTCTACATAACTGGTACAGCACGCTACAGCTGGCACAGCCCACTACAGCTGGCACAGCCCACTACAGCTGGCACAGCACGCTACAGCTGGCACAGCCCACTACAGCTGGCACAGCACGCTACAGCTGGCACAGCCCGCG
>VCRD01003505.1:0-34332 GCA_006783055.1 Trinorchestia longiramus
AAAAGAGAAAAGGAGAGGGGAGAAGAGAAGGGAGAAGAATGAGGGAATGAATAGAAGTATTGAAGGGAGGAATAGGGAAAATTTCCAATCTACTTGTACGGGGTGGTCCATAAGTAAGATACATTTTTAAAATTATTATAGCTAGAAAACTAAAAAGGGCAGAGAGATTTAATTAATTCAGAATGAAAGAAGAAATTTCAAAATTTAGTATAAATTTATAAATGAAACAATGAAATACGTTTAACTATGGAATACAATATCTTTTAAATGACCTCCATTATTAGTCAAACAATGGCGTGCTCTTTCAACGGTGCTGTTCATTACTTTCCTTAATGTCTCTGGTGAAATGTTGTTGATCTCTTGTATGATGTTTAGTTTCAATTGCTGTAAAATATCAGGCATTTCAATGAAAACATTTTTCTTTAAGTATCCCCAGAGAAAGAAATTAAGAGCACTTAGATCTGTTGATCGAGGCGGCCACGGTATATCACCAAAACGAGAAATTATTCTGTTTGGAAAAATTGCTTTTAACATTTGCATTGTTTCTTCCGCTGTGTGCACTGTAGCTCCATCTTGTTGGAAAAGGGTAGTCTCTGTGTTATTATCTCCAATTTCAGGTATCAAATATTCTTGAATCATCTGTTTGTACAGGTTTCCATTAACACAAATTGTATCACCATTAGCATCTTCCAAAAAATATGGTCCAATGATCCTCGAAGATGTGATGCCACATCCTACTGTTACTTTAGCTGAGTGAAGTGGACGTTCATGAATTTCTTTTGCATTTTCTGCGTCCCAGAATCTGCAATTTTGCTTATTAACAAAAGTTAATAACCTCTCAGTTCCGAACAATTACATCGGAAGTAAAGTTCCACTATTTTTACTCGTTGTTCCATTGCTTAGCGATTCATTTTGAGGGGGGAGTGATTTTATGAATTTTTGGGCAATATGTTGTGACTAGTGTACCCGTGCCATCAAAAAGGATGGCAAATACTGTTGAAAAGATATTAAATAAAATTACATATAAGAACGCAATACAGTATTTCTGAACCGCAATAGAAGTAGTTATAGCCATTCGTGTCATATCCTTGATACAGAAATTCAGCATTACTGAAATCAACTGCGAGCTTGTGTATGTATATTGTAATATGCAATACCCCGTCGAACTCCCTATCCACGATACAGACTCGAGTATATAAGGCTCGGGATCTCTAATTTTTTTGAAAGTGACTTATTATAGTGCACTTGCACAGCGAAAATGAGTGTATTAATTTACCAGTGAACTGAAACCTAGAACGCCAGTACTAATTTCTTCCTATCTATTCTTAATAGCGTGACACGAAACATATAAATAAATAAATATATAAACACACGACGGTCATTCTTAGTGTTAGATTGTCGGTAGACTTGATACGCTGGTAGAAAATTTTGAAATCTCCTCATTCATTCTGAATTAACCAAATCTTTTTACCATTTGTAGTTTTATAGCCATTAAAAAGGGACCTTACTTACGGGCCGCCCTGTATAATAGACAGTGTTTTCCACCTTTTTCTCTCGATCTATCTTTGTGCGTCCGTTCCATTACTTCCTATCTATTACTGAAAAAAATATTATTGAACTGAAATCAGAACGGGTATACATGTATTATAAGCATTGTATTGTAGATACCAAAGGCGCTGGATTACTATAAAATACACTATTTTTGCATTATTGGCAAAAATGGAATGGAAGTTTTGTATATATCCAGGAAAAATATTCAGATCTTATAGTACCACGGGTAAAACTGAAAAATGAATTTTATTTCATAGATCCTTAATTTTATCACTTTTAAGCCGCGGGATTTCCACTGGTACTATCTAGGCCATGTTATCGGTAGATAAGATATAGAATGGAAGTTCTATATATATATGTATATATATATATATATAGAATATATATAATAAAGAATAATATACGTATATATATATAATATATATAATATATATATATATATATATATATATATATATATATATATATTTATATATATATATATATATATTAATGAAAAATATTCATTTAGAGCAAAATAATTGTCGTAAATCTTTAATTCATTCGTCTGTATAATAATTTTGAATTGGTCAAATCAAAACCGTGGAATTTTCACGGGAACCATCTAGTTGTTACTAACTGGAAACTTTTTTAGTAGTCTGTGTGTTTACTTACGGTATGTAAATTCCTAATGCACTTCAAGTCGTGGAGTCTTACTAATTCGAGTTGACTTACCTGCGATCAGACAAGTAGTCAAGTTCACTTCCCTGAGAACACCTAAGTAACTAAGTTAACAAAAGCATGTTAAAGACAAAAAATCCGCAATTTCAGCTGACATTTTCTCGAAAGTTAAGAAACTAAAAATATACCTCATTGAAACCCAAATCTCATAAACACTATGCTTCATATGCAAAATACACAAGTTTTTGAATTCATTGTTTGTAGCGGTTACGCATTTATAGGAATGTATGTAAAATTTATGTCTTAGCACAATGATACTTATTTAAACTAATGTATTGAGAATACACATTGAAACTGTACATTGGGACTACACATTGAAACTATTCATTGGAACTACACCTTGGAACTGCACCTTGGAACTACACATTGGAACTACACATTGATAGGATGTCGTCCTCACCGTGGTCCTAGTGTCGAGTAATGCCTGCACTCGCTTCCTGCTGACGACGTGAGTCTTAGAGGCGGAAACGAGCGACGTCTTGGCGGCGGAGACGAGTTTCTTCGCCTCGACTTGGAGTTGCGCCACTTCTTCGTCTCGACTTGAGAGGATAATCTGACAACCGAGATAACAAATAATCAGTCAATGTGTCAAAAAAGTAATCAGTTTTCAAAGACAATTTTCTCAATAATTTTAATTAAAATAATGATTTCAAGTTACTATCAGTTACTAAAGCAATAATTTGTCTGAATTAAATGTAATGGATGTATGGTAATAAATTTAGGGTTATACTCGTATTTTAGAATTTCTCTCTAAGTAAATAGTCGGTTGTGCACTTGTTATCAATAATCAGTGCCAGTATACGTCAATAGTCAAGAAACTACTCAAACGTATTATCATATACATAATTATTTGAAATTAGTGTTATTATCTTTCTTCTTATTATTATTAGGAATAACATTTGTTTTAGAATTCTTCTTATTACTTTTATTATTATTATTAATGTTCAACCAGTCACAGTGAAGTCGTAGTATTTGTAAAGTTAATTTTTCTAAAACGATTAAGTTACCTCCTTTACCAGTGTCTATCCCGCACATTTGCATTATGTCATTTTTTCTTCAATTTTTTTGTTAATTACCAATAGGTAAATACTCAAAAATTACCTTCACTAATCATAATTACTGGTCCGGCTATCTAATCCGTAATTTCTTAAATATTTTTAACAATTAATTGCTATTTTTCTAAAATTCATCGACTAAGAGTCTTTGCAGTTCCAATTAGTTTATTTACTTTTTATTCAGTGTAGTACATTTTTAAGTAATTCCAATTCAAAATTTTTAAAATTTTTATCATTAGTCAGTCGTTATGATCAATTTCTGGCTAATTAATTAGCAATGAATTATAGCTTTTGTCAGGTAATATTCTCAAATGATTGGCAGTAATTTTGCTAAATGTTCTCTCTGATTACCTACCCTAATTGTGGTGTTTCTAGGGAAATATTTATTTCGTAATATTCAGAAGATAAAAGCTTAAAGAGTGAAACAAACTCAATAAAATTTTAACTTGGTCCATATTTTTTCCCGACTTTTTGGGTATGAAATGAATTTATCTTTTTCATTCTAAAAGAAACAACATTTCGAAGTTTTTTTAAAGTAGTGAAAATAAATTTATGCACTATTATTCAAATATATATATATGTTATATATATATATATATATATATATATATATATATATATAACATAAATAAGCCTCAGCACATTTGTAGAATTGCTATTCTTTACAAACAAAATTAGAGTGAAAAAATTAGCAGAGAAAATGAGGGGAACAACATTCTGCAAGTTAACAAGTTCTTTGTCTTGAATTTTTCTTGGGTGTCACAATTAATCGGACAACCGGTTCCATTGGTCTTAATTTGTACTTAGCAAAGTCAGACTTAAACTTAGAACCGAGGTAGTTTTTATACATCAAGTGATGAGATAATTTTTATTGTCCACTGAACTGTAAAGTGTGCGAACAAACCCTCAACTGAAACTGAAGATCATTTTCAGGGAAAATTTGACAATTGATGTTCAGGAAACTTGCATCAAAGTTACTTAAAAGTATTGAATAATATTAGTAAAGCTTTTGAATGTTAGGAGGAGTATCTTTAGTACTGTTAAACATTACTTAATAATTAAATTAATATCCACCTACCTAAAATTTAGCATTAGTACAGTCTCTATGTCAAAGCTATTCATTGACCATTGTACCATGCGACCACCTTTCAAATTAACTTAATAACTCATATACTCCTCAAGCAAATGCAAAAAAATGTTCGTTAAAATATGTATGATCAGTTTATTTTTTACATTCCCCACTGGTTACTTACTTAGCTTGGATGTCATGACAAATAAACGTAACAAAATATTGTTCAACCATAGGAAAAATAGATGGTCGCTAAAGGGTTACTATCACTTATACCTTGAGCTCCTCGTGAGCTTGCAGCGCCATCTCACACGACATCACACTTTCTGGAAGCTCGAGGTCTTCAAGACGCTTCTGATTGTCTTCCAGCCACTGGAGTACGTCCTTCAGCTTGACCTCAAACTTGAGAACATCGTGCGAGTGTTGAAGCAGCTTCTCTTTGAAGTCCCACTTGGTCTTGAGTTTCTTGTAGAGGTTCTGGGTCTCTTTCAGAAGTCCGGCGATGGTTCTAGTGTCCTGAGGGTATTTGTTTATCAAAGTCTGGGCCCGCTTTTCGTTCTCGTCGACGCGGTTCGACATAATGGGCTGCAGAACCGACAGATTTTTAATGTCTTTAAGGTAAGCAACTAGAGCTGGAAGATTGTCGTCAAGTTCCATGGCATCAAGCTGTGTATCAATGTTATTAAATTCTTCGCGCAGCAGGTCGCTTTCTTGCTTGAATGTCAACACGTCGAGTTTCTTACCCACCAGCTGGCGGTAGGTCATGATGGATTTGACAGCCGTATTCCATCTGATGTAAACAAATGCAAAAGAATATAAATCGTGAAGACCACAAATTCCCGTTGCAGAGAAACAGTGACATATGAAGATCAGCAATTCAATAAACCATAAGTTTTCCATAAGTTATGCGTACACTTACTACTTATTCCTCTGCTGCGAAAGCCCTACAAATTCCACAGCAGAAGAATAATGATATGTAAAGAAACTCAGTTCTATAAAGCATTAGTTAACCAAAATATGTACACTTGGGACCAACAGGGTTCGGTTACATAACTTCCTTTTTCAGAGCAAAGCGCGTTGAACAAAGGAAGTTATGTTACCGTAACCTGTATTGCCTGTTCAACGACACAGTAGTGTCAAGCATAGAGAATGTAATATTCTGCCCAGTTTTTATTCGTGCAAAGTCAAGGAATTTAAGAACATCAAGCAATAGAGTCAAAATTTTACTAAAATTTAGTGAGTTTTGCTCTGCTCTAAATGACGCACATTGATCTTACCTTTATTAGAGCTGCCTTCGTACATGGTGTGGTGACGACAGTGAAAAACTTCCAAGCCAAAGTGAATTTCATTATTTAAAATAAGCACGTACTTGAATTAAACTTTCTAATCCTATTTTAATTAAAATTAAATTATTTGATGGAACAAATTATTTTCACAAAACCCTCAAACGACCTCTGATCTGCAGATACCTAGAAAAAATTCTAAAATACTTTTAACAGAACAGAACTCCCCTGTTAGCGATTTTATTTTTCTTCTGTGCAAAGACATGAGCGTGAACTTTGTCTTTGACCATGAGTTGCTCGACAGCGCTGTCCAGCTTCACAAAAGTCTTCTTCTCGTATGCTGCGTCGAAGTTTGCGTGGGTCTGAGCAATGGCGTCCAGTTGGTTCTTGAGATGTACCAGCTCTTCATACTGGTCATCCAAATCCTCCGCAGGCTGAGCAGATTCCTTTGTGGGGAAATTAAATGTGAAAGGAAAGGAATCGTTGCTTTTAAAAGGAATCATTGAGTCAAAATTTTAACGAGGCAGACTCCTTCGTGAGGAAAGGATGCATGAAAGGATCTTTGGTATAAAAGGAATCGTCCGATCGGAATCGTAACGAAGAAACACTCCTTTGGGAAAAGAGAAAGTGTAAATGGTATCGTTTCACATTCATGAGTCAGGTTCGTTGCTCTTAGAATTATTATTCGTAATAAAGAATTTCATCTCAAAAGTTAAACCTTGTCATAGAGATGACAAAATTGCGTAATAATTTTGAACAATAGTCATTATTTTTTATGCATACGAGATCATTCAACTTTTAAGCTACAACAAAAAAAAATCATATAAATTGTAGGCTAGTGTTACGCAGTTACCAGTTTCATGAGGGAGCTGATCAGACGCAATATTATACGGAGTACTCACAATCCTGCAGTCGCAGAGGTACCTCTCTTATCACCCACCATGTATCACAATTGACCAGCAAAGGAGTCACAGGGGAGGCTTTGTTCATTGGATTCAGACATCGAGGTTTATTGCAACCATCGAACAATGTTTACACGAACGAGATGTGTAGGAGCTTGAGAAATCGAGTGGTGAAAATAAACGGTAGTTTTAAGGGAAGAGTGTTTAGGCTTTTCGGCCAAGAGGGCAGAGTGATGTACACGAGGAGCCTGAGGTATCCGAAATTTTAAACAAATACGAAAACCAATCACAGGTTTAAAAGTGTTGCGAGGTTTCGTATGATTTCTCTTTAAATTCAGACAGTTTGATGGGAAAATGGAGGATCCTGAAAGGGAGGTACCTTAATGATGGTAGGGGTTTGAGTTTTGAGCACGAAATATCTAATGTTAAAGAATATTACATCCTCATTTAATCGAGGGTAACCAGCGAGAGAACTGGGATTCAGCCGCAATTTTCCTAGGGTCAAAATGTAAGCTAAAATCAAGGATTGTGAAACGCAAGGAAATATTTCGTATAGTGGGATTTTGAAGTGCATTTGTGCATAGAGACAATAGTTGCAGGGAGGTCCGATCATTTAGTTTCTGTTATTTTTCTGATCAAGGAGCAGCCTGGCAAAAGAAATAGTGTGTTTGCAAGCGTTATTCATGGTATTCAATAGACGTGATTTAGCGTCATTTTAGAGCTGATGCTTCAGAAAATAATTATATTATATAAAAAAGTATAACTTCGATGTTGGGAAAAATAAAACCTCAATTAACCGTTTGTACTTTTGAATGCAAAAAAATTTAAAATAAGGTTTCAATGACCTTCACGAGTTTCCATAAAACTCGATTTGTTAGACTCGAGCCTGTTTTACTACGTACCAAATATTGTTGAACTATTTATTAGGAATTATGTTTTCCAAAAAAATTTGTTCATTGTAGTAGTTTTTCATCCCTAATTCAGTAGAAAAAGAAATTTGTGAATGAATTACAACACGATCTTGATCCCTGTATTCTATTTTGAAAACGGTTGTCATAAACAAAGTTCATTGTCATCGAGTAGTCGTAAATGGGCTTCATTGTTATCGGGTAGTCGTAAATAGGCTTCATTGTTATCGGGTAGTCGTAAACGGGGTTCATTGTTCTCGGGTAGTCGTAAATGGGAATCATTGTTATCGGGTAGTCGTAAATGGGCTTCATTGTTATCGGGTAGTCGTAAATGGGCTTCATTGTTATAGGGTAGTCGTCAACGGAGTTGATTGTAATTAGGTTGTCAAAAACGAGAAGTCAGGGATTTACAGATGGACATATGTTTTTCCTGAACAAAGGTAGGAACTCACTCATTAACATCGCTTATGTTTTTGTGTTACGATCACAATCCATACACATGAACGAATGAAAATTTACGCTAAGTAGACAACTTACGATTTCCCTTATTTTTGCACGCAATTCTCTCTGTATGGCTTTCAGGTTTTCCTTCTCCCTCTCAATCTCGAGAGCCCTCTTGTGTTGCTGCAGCGCCTCCTCCAGGCGAGCCTTGTGGTCCAGAAGCTCCTGCGTCAGATGCTGGATGCCGCTGCTGTGGTTCGGGAGTGAAGTTTTCAGCTCTTTACCTGCAAAATGTTGATCTCTTTGAAGGATGAGTAACCAACCAGAAAGAAAAGTGAATCAGCTACTGTCACTCCTGATGAGTAAACTATCAACTGCGAGTAAATTAAGATTGAATGCTACTGAATTTAGGTGACTATGGTGGTGTAGATTTCTAGATTTCTAAAGGTCATGCTTTTCAGCTGCTTATCCTCATTGAAAATGTGCATGGAATTATCAGTAGAACTTCACTCGAAGATCGTTGACCGTAATATTTATGTTGCTTCATAGGTTTCCAGTGGAGTTATTCTTCAGTTCTTTTCAAACAACGAAGACAAATGCACCTGTTGTTTAAAACTTTGTGAATAAAAATGATAATACGGGCGTTGACTACCTTCTTCCTACATACATATAGATGCTGTTTGTCTGTATTCTTTGCCTCCCTGCACATGTTCGGACAAGTACCAAGATATACGAGTTATAATTGAGAGTTGACTGCAGTATTTATATTCTAATCATGTATTGTGAAAGCTGTTGTTGCTCTCGCAAAACTAATGGCTTCAGTCTTACGCTGACAACAAGTATAGTCTAAGAACAAGTAGTTGTTCTGTACCACAAGACACAAAAACGAATCATATAGTGCTTTTAGATGAACTCACCTTGCTTGTCGAGTGCAATGATGACTTTAGATCGTGATTCAAACTCGTCCAAGAAAAGTTTGAATTGTGCGAGCTTCTTTACCCGTCCTCTAGCGACAGAAAGTTGCAACTTCGCCTCTTCAGACAAAATAGCCCCCGATTCATCGATGTCAGAATCAGAAGAATCGCTGTCACTGCTACTCGAATCTCCGAACGTCTCTTTCATCTTGTCAACAAACCTAGAAATGAGGCCATCTTTGCTTTTCTTCGAACTTGCAACACTGGACACGCTGGATCTTCTTGAATTACTGGTGTGAATTGGTTTGCGCGCCATGCGCTGTTGGATGAGTCTCTGTCTCTGGGTTGCAAGATCTACGACGGCGTCGCAGTGGTCCAAGTAGACCGACTGAGCAGCCACGTCTTCCCGGAATTTAATGAATAAGTCTTCTTCCCTGAGAAGCTTCAAGCGGACTCTAGTGGAACGAGGGAAATTGTTAAAAAGAAAGATAGTAATTCTTTCGGTGTCACCCTTACTCTCACATCACAAAGACACTTGTTAGACTGACACTTCACACAATGTATAACTTATTTCTTCACACAATTGATGGTTTAGTTTACCAAACATGATACTATGACTGACCCACCAATCTTCCTTTCGTGGACCTAACCACTTTCGCTCCATTCACTGCTCCCAATACTCCGATGTGCTCACAATACACTCATAATACTTCACACACAATACTCGGATATGTCCAGTACTTTGGTCGCTTCTTTATGACGTATTACACTGTAAATTAATTTTCATTAGCTCCCCTTCACTCAACATGAACTGCACTACAAATATTACGTGTTTCCTGCCGTACATATGTTTTTGTACTGATATATCATACACCGTGGAACTCTCAGCATGTAATATGCTCTCAGTGTATTTGTATACTCGTGTTCTCATCTACTCACATGTCACGTTACAATTCATGTGCGAATCATGCCAACTAACGCACATATCATCACTATCCATACACATAGTAAAACAATCCACGCGTACAGTATCACAATCCTCGTACCACATATCCATATCACTCACCATACACCACTCACGATGGATTTTATGCTCCACTCACCCTGCATCATACTCCATTTTCTGGAGCTTCTTCTCCAAGTCCTTCAGTCTCTCTTTGATGCCTTCAGCGTAAAAATGTTTGGATTCAGCCATGGCTGTTGCCTTACGCCGGCAGTCAGCTAGGCGGCTGACTACAGCCACTGTCTTCCGCTGTAGCGTTTCATACTCCCTCATCTGGTTGAGTGAAAATGATAAGTTATTGCTGGTTAAAAAAATGTCAACCTAAACTAGAATGATAAAAATGGCAACAAAAATAATAAAATAACAATTATATTAAAAATCTCGTTTTTTGTTTCATTGTTAATAAATTCAGAATACAATTCAAGCACAATAAAAAATGAAAAGACATCAGTAAAAAATGGCGTAACTACAACAAATAGAAAATCCATGACGTCAATCTGACCATGGCAATTTCCTTGGCTGAAAGGGAGAACTACTCCGAAGCAAGAAAAACCATTGAAAACATGACTGTAGAGGTGACACTACAGTAATATGACAGTGAAGGAGACACCACAGTAAATGCAGGGTCACCTGATAACACTGAACTCGGTATAAAAGGCAACAAAATTGGGTCACTTTTCTGAGACCTGCCAAACTGACATCGAGCTTATAAGTTGATGCCATACCTCACATAACTGATAAAGTGATATATGTAACTGATAAGTTATAGATACATAATTTCACTATATAATAATACACAAACTGTGTATCCTTCCGCTCTGTAGACCGAGAGCAGTGCGAAATGCATGTGCAATTCATCGTGTTTCAAATAGCATTCAACAAGATAACAATTTTATAAGGGCACAGTTGGAAGTCTTGTCAGGATGCGACGTAGTGATCTTTGAGGAATTCCTAGTTCATTGGAACGTTTCCTAGTCGATGTTCGTGGCTCTTGTTGAATGCTGTTTGAAACACGCTGAATTGCACATGCATTTCGTTCAGCTCTCAGTCTACCAGAGCGTTCCTTATCAGCTGTTGATCCGAATTCTCTGAATCTTGAAATCATTGCAATAATGTAATGTCTGGAAGGACTTGTTCGTTGATTGAATTTTGTCATGAAGTCCCTCTGCACTGCAACCAACGATCAGTTATATGTGAAATAACTTTTCACTATTCTTGCTCGTTTTTTGCTATATTTTGCCATTTGGGGTGATTGATAATAGTGAAAAGTTTATGAGTACCAATATAAAACTTTAATCGGTAAACTAGATACGAAATATAATTCCAAGATTTCCTCTTTCATTTGATATATAATACACTTTTTTACCTTTATTAAGTTTTGTTGTAATTGTATTTAAAAGTGTGAAGTGACTTTTGCCCCACCCGTTATAATAGTGTATCTCCACCTCTCTCTCTCTCCCCCTCTTTCCCTCTCTATCTGTGCGTGTCCGTCCATGATTTCTATCTATTACTGAAGAAAAAGTATTGAACTGAAATCAGAACGGGTATACTTGTATTATAAGCATTGTGCTCGCATGAAAAATATTCAGATTCTGATAGTACCACGGGTAAAACTGAAAAATGTATTTTATTTCATAGATCCTTAATTTCATCACTTTTAACCGTGGAATTTCAACGGGTACTATTTAGGCCATGTTATCGATAGATAAGATACAAAATAAAAATTCTGGATGTATTCATGAAAAAAGTCATTTAAAACACAATGATTCGCCGTAAATGTTAAAACATTCGTCATTATAATAATTCCAAATTAGTCAAATCTAAACCGTGGGATTTTCACGGGAACTATCTAGTTAATATATACAAATGATAAAGTCAGGAAAAACTGCTGGCTAAAGCCGTAACTCTAGAATAATAAATCACATTTAAAACAGTCCTTTATGTTCAATTATGCGATCATGCAGTGCCTGTTCATCATGGCTCGTCAATTTGTGTCCTAAGTCTTTTTTATTACTGTTCAAATGTTATCACTTAATTATTATCTGCAATAATAACTAATACGCAATTAATTATGTAATTGGTACTTTACTAGCTGATAAATAATTAGGTAACAAGTACTTAAGTAATAAGTACTTAGATAATAGGTATTATTTTAGGTATTGTGGCTAACCGTCGCAGCCACAATAGGAGCGAAATGTAATAAAAATAAATTAAACAAGACTCCTCAGCCAATTAAATACTCCTTGGAGGAACACGTCTGAGAAAACTATTGATATCGCCCATCACTAATTCCTGCTAATTCTAATTCCTCAGAATGTTCTGTAAAACTATGTTCATGCTTTCTATACACGATAGTGATACACGTCACACACTGTGTACACACACAAAAGACTGCGTGATGGAGGTAAGGTAAGGTGTGAGGTTAGTTAGATTATCCTAGGTTTTAAGTTAGTAGGTATCACACACTGTACTCACCAGCTGATAGGATTCCGTGAGGGTGGTGGGAATGACAGTAGAATTGTACTGTTTATTGAGGTCATCAATCACTTCTTCAATGCTCTTTGTTTCCTTCTGGAACCTTTCCAGATCAAAAGTCTGGAGCAGGAAGTCTTGCTTTTGCTGCCATGCCTCTAAGGTCTGGAAAGTCTCCTCTTCAAGCTGTAGATAACACCAAGTAAGAATTTGTTCTACTCCATAACACTAGGTGTGAGAGGTTCCATCTCACAACACTAGGTACGAGGAGTTCTACCTCACAACACTAAGTATGAGGGGATTCTACTTCACAAAGTTAAACATGTTCGCGGATGTATAAACCTTACTGTTATAAGCTAGTTAAAAAATGTAGAGCCTATTGAACGTCCAACCTACAGAGCTTTTCTTAAATAGTTTGAATAGCCACTAAAGCTATTCAAACTATTTAAGAAAAACTTTGTAGGTTGGAAGTACAATAGGCTCTACATTTTTTAACTAGCTTATAACAGTAAGGTTTATACATCAGTTGAATGAACGTAACGAAGTCAGTTGAATGAACGTAAATCAACTCTACGGAGTTTGTTGGTAGAATTTCAAAAATGGAGTAAGTGATTTATCAGAAACAATAAACAAATTATCGAGTGGGGCAGGTGGGAATAAAATTTCAGAACAGAGTATTAGTCTGTGTATGTACCTTCGATCATTAAACATAGCTTTGAAAATTGAAAGGATGCTTTATGAACCTATAGTAAGGGGGTTTTAAGTCACAACACATGGTCCCTAAAATTCAGAGTGGTCCAAACAAACGACATATGACTTATGAAAGATATCCTTTTCATTTGCGGAAGGAAATTCTTCACTATGTTGTGTTGGGAACATTCCAATTTTCAAAATGTTTCTTTACTTAGTCAACGTGCTGTTAAAAATATCCCTGCCTTGCATCATTGAAAACAGTGTTTCCGTATGATATTTAGTAAATGTTTGAAGACATTGAGTTAGGCTTCGATTTAAATAACTAGACATTCTTAATTTGAAATTTGTCTTCGTGCTCTTATCTATGACTAAAAAATTACACACGTCTTATGCATTGCATGGATACTTTTATAATTAATACCTATCCCACACATTGTAAGTGTATTTACAAGTTATTATTTTACGATCAATACTATACTTTACTTGCCTACACCCTCGAGACCAACAATTTTTCCTTGCAATTTTTAATTGAACTTTAAACGAAGTTTTTGAAACTATTTTTCACCTTCCTCAATTCGTGATTAAGGTGCATGTACTTGACTGAAATGACTATGATTTAAGGGCGTGCACTTAACTGTAATGTCTGTGAGTGATTGAAATGCCTGAGCGTGATTGATGCCTTGATTTAGACGGCATGGAACTCGGGTAACAACCCATCCATGTATCAAATGGCTCGTTCCTCTTGTTACATCCTATTCTATTTTAACTGAGTTTATTCCTTGGAATTGTCACTGATTTTTGCAATCATAAAACAACAACAACAGCACCAACAACAACAACTTCAGGTTTGCTCAAATCTCCTGTAATACTGAGTATACTGAGCACCAGGTCATGCTCAATACTGTAGCGATAAACAGCTTATTTGTAGCAACTTTTCATTAACGAGTGTCACTAAAACACAAAATAAATTACATCTGATATATAAAATAATCGTGTAATCTAATTTGTAGCATGAGCACAAAACGATTAAGGATGCTTAATTTTCATGATTATTTTTTTAATGTAGCTGTTTTATTATATTTATTTATTTATAAGTACTGTGTGTGTGTAATTACTTGTACAATGGCACACATTCACGAACCTCTTCCTTGGCAATATCGCTATATTCAGATCTTCATTAAACAACAGTACTCCAAAAATGATAAATTTTGTACTCTCAGCACGGCAGTTATTTTTCGCTTACTTAAATTTCTTGAGTATGCTCAAAATTTCTTGAGAGGCTATACTTAACTTTTTTGAGCCTCAATGTTTGATTCAAGTTCATGTACCTGCTGGCTACATTCCAACATGTGCCTGGTGGCTACATTTCAACATCTGCGTGGTGGCTACATTCCAACATGTGCCTGGTAGCTACATTTCAACATCTGCGTGGTGGCTACATTCCAACATCTGCCTGGTGGCTACATTCCAACATGTGCCTGGTGGCTACATTCCAACATGTGTCTGGTGGCTACATTCCAACATCTGCCTGGTGGCTACATTCCGACATCTGCCTGGTGGCTACATTCCAACATCTGCCTGGTGGCTACATTCCAACTTGTACCTGGTGGCTCCATCCCAACATACACCCGCCAATAAATGAATATCATGCGCTTTTTACATCAAGAAATTTATAGTTTTCATCTCTACGATTACTTCATACATGCAATTTTATTAATAATGGCAATATTTCCACTTTATTCATAGAGTTTACAATATTTTCTCCTCTCAGAGATTGTTGTCTAACGCAACCATTCACAAGCGTCCCCGTGTGTCAAAATTTTGCGGGAGCCAATCCCTCTACTTAACGAGCAAGTATTCCACTTCTAACGAGCTTTCAGTTCATTAAACACACCTGCTTCACAAGTCTCGCGACATCAGTTTTCTTTAGATGATTTGCGTCTGTCATTTGTTGTCCTGTACGCCGCAGTGCGCTAATGGTCAGATCTCTGAGCTTGAGTTCACTGAAAAGGACGCCATGTTCTGAGATCTGTAAGGACACGCTCTCCGTCGTCGACTTCTGCTTCATCTGCTCCTGCATCTCCTTCAGCACTTCCATCAGTCGTTCCACCTGTTTCAACGATTTTCAGTTAGAAAACGCAAAGGTTCTATACATACAAATCCCGCTGCCGACATGGTTGACGCGGCTAGAAATACGGCATGGGACTTGAGTAATACAACCGAATAATTATCGAAGTAATTATCTGACCCAAGAATGGGCCAGAAGGTTCGTTCCTATAGCCTCATTCTATTCTATTCTATTCTATTCTACTGCAAGATTTATCATCGATGTACTCAAGTCCATAAATTGAAGTAGAGTACAAGAAATATTTTTGGATGCGAGTATACAGGGTGTTCAATATTTATTGTTACAACTATTCTATTTATGTTTAAATATAATATAAACTTTTACCAGATAATGGCTAAACATTAAATAGTAGAATAGAAATTGTAGAGTTGCGTAAATCAGGAAAGTCACCGAGAGACATTGCCAAATCACTAAATGTAAGCAGAATACTGGTTTGGAGAACACTTAAGCGATTCAAAGAGACTGGGAAGGTAGCAAATCAGCCAGGGCAAGGTCGCCCTCGAACAGCTCGAACATTAAAACTGGTAAAATCCACCAGGAAAAAGCTAGGAGCTGAGGAGGAATGAGCAAAAATCCCCCCAAACAATCATTCGTGACTCATATCAAGAATTCTCCAAACTTTTGCAGCAGATTATTGACGCTGATGGAAAGCATATTGAATAAATTATAGACATTCGGAAATATAAATGGTTTAATGACATGTTTATTTTAGTTTGATTTGTACAATTTGATTTAAATAATAAATGCAGGCAAAAAAATTGTAACGATAATTATTGAACACCCTGTATCATAAATTTGTTAATCTTGCATCATTTTCTTGATAAGCTCTCAATATAGTAATCAAAAATAGCTTAACAACTGAAATATGACTCACCTCGTCTTGGAAGTCACAGAAGCTCCTCATGCTTTTGACGGTGTCCATAGCATTGTCCAGTTCTTTCTTGAACGCATCCCACATTGCACTCGCCTTCTTAAGTTTGCCTTCACAGGATTTCTGGTCCTCTGCTGGTAGCTTGTCATTCTTTTTGAGGTTCTCAAACTCATGTTCGATTTCCTGAGTTCAAGAGCATGGAGGTGAGCAAACCCCTTTTATGATTTCAAAAACGTGGAGATAAATACCCCATTTTCTGAATCCAAAACATGAAGATGAACGAAACAGTTTCTCTGGTTCGAGAACATGGGAGTGAGAAAAACCATTTTCTGTATCCACAACAAACTTTAACAACCATTGGAGGGAATATGAGTCGAATTGCACGTATAGGCGTCCTACTCGTAAGTACAATTCAATACTAATGTATTTTTAGCACAGGCTAAGTAATGAATGTCTTTAATTCTCACACAACCAATAAAAATTCTATAAGTAAGACTGCATATAAACTGTAAATCCTTTAAGTAGTGCATTAAAAAACCCGTTCACGATAGACTACGGCTTATAGTTTAATCTTAAGATTAAAACTGTAAAAACTACTGCGTATTTTAATGTATACCCGGATTAAACAAGTTTCTTTCTTTCTTTCTTTGCGATTAAAAGTCACATATTCCACGACATTTTACGCTTCACCTAACTCGTACAGGCCTTTAAATTCAAAATCAATAGTTGGACAATGATTTAAGAGTTTTTGATATTTTTGTTTTTTATCAAAATTAAAAACTTCCCCAAGATTGTGGCTCAATAAATGATATGCGACTCGGCCGTTTTAAACTTGTGGTAATAAGGAAAACTATGACCTACAAAAACCATAGGATGGGAAATATCTTATTGCCCTCCCTCGACTTGTTTACGAAGCACCCTGCGGTAACAGAAGTGGGACCTACCCAAATCAGAATTTATCTTAGCTACGAACTGCCCACACAAGGATGTATCTTAATTATGATCTACCAAAACAAGGAGCTCTTCAAGCTAGAACGTACCTAAAGCAAGAATTGAATTAAAATTAAGTTCTTTTCGATCGTCCTCATAATTTATGAGGTCACCTCAAGTCAGCTGAACTAGGATCTACTGGAAGTAGAACATCATTGAATTATGACTTTCCCAAACTATTACATTCACAAACTATGACTTAACCAAAGTTTGACCTACCCAAACTAAGACATACCCAAAGCACAGGTTGAATCCAAGTGATATCCTTTTCGATCGTCCTCAAAACTGTTTGATATTTCTTCAGTAGCTGCCGGTCATCTCTTGAAGTCACTCGAGGTACAAGTTTGTGCTTGGCCTCGATGACGTTCATGACGTGGTCTATGTTGAGGTGCCACTGGGTCACTTTGGACAACTTATCCGGCTTTTCAGTGCCATCTACTTCGTCTTCGTCGCTAGACGAGTCACTGCTGCTGTCGTAGTCGCTGCGGCTGTTGCTGCGTATGCGACGTCTTGCCAGTTTCTCTCTGCGCACATTAAAAAATAAAAAGGGTCTGTGTACTTAAATATTTTATAGTTTTTACCTTAAGAATTGAATGGCTTTAGATTTAGTGACTTTTTTATTCACTGGGATAATGAACTGCAGTATTACAAGGACTCCAGTAAACTTGTTTTCCCGTCATTCACATTCTCGTGGGTACCACAAAAAATCACTAAACTAATAGTGATTTAATGTTAAAATTTGATCTTTGAACACACGGTCTCCTCTTTAAATCTGGAGAACATCCACATCGTGCAAGAGTTTTAGTCTGATACGGTAAGGGTAGTTACCTTCTCAACACGAGCTGGCTTCTTGGCTTGATAAGAACCAAGAGATCTAAACGTAAACTTCCTGTACGACTTCCATCACTTAGATGTACCATCCAGTCTAACAGCTCCACCCTGTTCAGACTAGCTGTAGTGTATCACTACAAACAAATACCGCGACGAGGCTAGCTTTCATCGATCAATGAACAAACAGGACACAGGAAGTGAATCCAGTGATGAGGCTAGGTTTCCGTTACGATCGGAAGCACGACGTCGACCAGTGAGATGTCCCGCTCACGCAGCTGTGCCCAGCCAACCGCCCTATCTAACGAGGCTGTAACGCTCTGTGTCATGGGCTCTCTACTAAGCGTTTTCAAAACAAACATCTCCACATGACTTCTCATCACCTGAAGAAACCACATAGCCATCAGCAGAGCAATGGAAGCAGAAAACAACCATATTGTCTGAGGACAGGATGGGTCCAAACAACGCACGCACTAACAAGAAGTGTACGCGCAACAGTGTACAAATGTACGCTCCAACTCTCCACGTCCCGGGCTCTGCCGGCAAAATGTCAGTACGCCAGTACTCGATGTCAAGACGTGCACGGCGAAGAACGAAGAATCAATAACTAATATAATATTCAAATGTCTATATATACTATTAAATTCATCCTGCCTTTAATTGCATTTTCTCTCATAGGGCTCCTCGACAGTCCCTAACTCCCTCAAAAGCTCAGTCCGAGTAAGATATGAGATAAAGATATTCAATGTCTGCTCGGAGATGAGAGATGTCTGAGTGTTGGAACTGAAGAGTGATGATAGAGTGATCACTACATAGTCCTGTAGCTTACATACATGGTTCCAGTTCTCAAGAAGTACCATAATAACTATACTTACGCAATCAAATCTTTCTTCTGCTGCACCTCTAGTTGGGCGTCAGGACTGAGGTTCAGCTTCAGAAGCTTCTCCGCCATTTGAACAAGACCTTCCAGATGAGCAGTGCTACAGAATGCTCTACGACCTTCGTCTGTCCGCTGCAGGTAAAACCAAGCTCTCAATTATGAAGTAAATGATGAGATACTGAGTAACATTAAAATAACTGTCATAGGAAATGGTATAAACATTTCCACTGGGCTGCTAAGAAATATAGCTTCAAGTGACACCAATCATAATTGATGGCTTTGATTGTTTGACTCGACTCGAAAGTTTGGTGGATCTGAACTTTTTAGGTTACAATCCAGCATGGGCTAAGTCAATTAAATTTCACACACATTTACTTTGATCGATATTTGAGGAGGTGCAGAATTTCTAGACCAGCTACAGTTTCTGTCTCAGATGAAAATCTTAATTCTGCGTGAAAAAAAGAGTTAGGCACGGCACCCTCCATCGTCAACCTCCTCCTCCTCCTTGGTTAACCTCCTCCTTCTTGGTTAACTTCTCCTCCTTGGTCAACTTCCTCCTCCTCCTTGGTTAACTTCCTCCTCCTCTTCCTCCTTGGTTAACCTCCTCCTCCTCCTTGGTTAACCTCCTCCTCCTCCTCCTTGATTAACCTCCTTCTCCTTGGGGTTAACCTCCTCCTCCTCCTCCTTGGTTAACACCCTCCTTCTTTGGCAACATCCTCATCCTTCATTCTCTAAGGACACTATGCGTTTTCTTATCCTCTACAACCAGGCTGCAACCCAGTTAGGCTGGCTCCCAGTTAGCATAACTTCATTACAACCTAACCAAAGAAAAATCTAACCCCAAATCACTGAGAAACTACAAGCTCAAAGTACAATAAAACACATGTTCAGCCATCATTCAACAATATCTAAATCATAACCTGGCAAGAATTAAGGTATAATTTACATAGCACCAGGTTATACTCTACTTAGTATCAAATTACAACCTATCTAACATCACCTTAAAACCTGCCTTGCAGTAAGGTATAACTTTGTGACCAACAATAACCCATTCACATCTTAATGTACCACATTTAAAATAAAACCATAGCCTAATTGCGAAAGTTCAACTATATGATACTTCTTTTCTCTTCCCTTTCTTTTCTTTCAAACAATCAGTTATGACTACGTAAAATGTATAATTGATCGTAACCATGCAAAGCATAGTCAATCTCAAACCATATCACTACTGCACCCAAACCCTAATTCAACAATACCTTAACTCTAATTCAACGAAACCGTCACCATAATCCAACGATACTTTTACCCTAATTCAACGATACCTTCACCATAGTTTAACAATACCTTAACTCTAATTCAACGAAACCTTCATTTCAATTCAACAACACCTTAATCTCAATTCAACGATACCTTCATTTTAATTCAACGATACCTTACCCTAAATACAATCACACGTCAACCCTAATTCAACCATACCTCAACCTTAAATAAACCATACCTTGACCCTCATTAAAACATACGTCGAGTCTTTTAAACAAGCAAACAAAGAAATAAACAAACAAAACTATTGCAGAAACATAAAAAAATACAAAAAATTCATTAACCTGTTAGTTGTTCAAATATCTTAAATTAAGATCTGAGAGAAGAATTAATCATATCGTAGTGACTTCCTATGTTCGAACTTGGTAAGTTTGAACGAGTTGAATAAATCTCACGTTACGATTTTTTTAAACCCAACTGAGATCTGAAAATTAAGTATGGAAATCAGGGTGACACGGGAGGTTACTATTTCTAATTTGCTGGCCTGTCCTCCAACGTGACACGAGGGAAATCGTCAAAATTTATATTATTATTGAATGCACTATCCATTGAAAATTGCATTGATGGAATAAAAACAAAATTAAAGCGTGAGAGAATCCAAAAAAAAAGAAATCTGAAAGTTGAATATGTCACGAATTATCAAGATCACCCATCAGTATATCCCAATTGAGTCGCAATATATCGAAGTTCTAAGGTTTCACATCCTCTTTTTAATAACTAGAATACCTGAGAACTTCATTGCTTTTCATGAAATCGTAAGTTATATATCATGGAAAGACGATGAGTAATAATGCAAAGTTGATAAAAGACAATGGAAAGTTTAATATGTCACGAGTTGCCAAGATTGAAATACCGGTAGAGGCGTAATGGAATTGCTGTAAAACATAAGTTCTAAGTTTTCACATCTGCTCATTAACCCATAATATTTACCAATATTAGCACATGAGCTTCAGGATTAAGCTGCAACCAAAAGGAATAAATAAGAGAATGTTGTAAGCAGAACAAATGCCTCGCAAGTATAGTGTGCGAAAAATGCAGAAATGATATATAAAACGCATAACAACCTCCATTTACAGAATAACCTCAGTAAGCTCGTCAACTATACCCTTAACACGTTGACTCTGAAGTGGTACGTATGTGGACCACTTTGGTTAGGTTCTGTAATTTTTTCAGATCCTTCTAGTGACTATGCGTACAAAGTGAAGATTTACACCGGCCAGGCAATCTGAGGCAACGTGTTAACTAACTATACCCTAACAACTAACTCCTTAACTTTTAACTCGACCATGCCTCAACCTTAGCAGAATCGTAACTACACTCACGTTGGCAAGGATGGCGTTGGCCTCGTCAAGAAAATACTGGAGGTCGTGCAAGAGGCGCATCTTCTGGTCAGCTGAGGCCATCAGAGCCTCTAATTCCTTCAGTTCTCGGTGCACTCCCTGTGACAAAATATTTGCAACAAATAAATTACCTTGAAATTTGTCTGTCCCATTTGTAAAGGGAAAATGTTTCTTAATCGAATAAAATAATTTCCTTACTTGGGAGTGAATCATGAAAAGCGTATCGTAGAAAAGGTCTTCTGGTCAGCTACGGCCATTAAAAGCTCCAACTCCTTCGATTTTTTGTGAACTGTCTGCTGTGAAATATTTACCACAAATAAATGAACCATTTAGGTGTCTGTTCTCATTCAATCCTTTTCTCAGGAAAAAATATTATTTCTTGATCAAATTTTTAAATCCTGAGAGTAAATCTGGCCTCAGGACCTGGAAGCATGTTACCTCCAAGGCTTCAAGCAGGCCTTGTCTCTCCGGGTGTGTCGCTGCAGTGGCGTCCGCAAAAGCTGTCACTGGTTTCAGAGTGTTGAGCTTATCGGCGATCTTGACGGCCAGTAACTGCAACAAAACCGTATTTTTTACCTATGCGTGTGCATAATTCAGCATAGGTGGTCTTACGTTCCTGTATCTTGAATGTGTGAAAAAGGAACATTACTTTGCGAGACAGTGGACGTTTTAAAAATCTAGCGTCTGTGTTTTAATGAACTTTGAGGGGAGTTTGAAAGTAAAATATAAATTCAATGTTGTTGGCTCATACACGCGAGAAATACATAACGCCTTTCGATAGGCCTTTGGCAATGTAGAAAAAAAATTCAACTTTTTAGAGATCGTACAGCAAAAAATTCGATTTTCAACATGGTTTAATACATAGCCTTCGTGTTCGTGATGTAAGAAAACATGTAGTACTCCATGAAATGTTGAAAATGTAATTTATAATTTGGTTTTTGACTTCTATATTCTCCTACACACCCTTGCGCTACTTTTACAATGCATCTCCTCGTGGGAAAATGGATTGAAGAGTAGTTGCTCAATTAATTTCGTTTTCTTGTGTTTAAGAACTTTTATTAAAATCAGTAAATGAAGAACTTGCAGTTAACTAAAATCAATAACATACGATTTTTCTGCCCCAACTTCATGGAACAGAGCGTTTACAAAATACTGCCATCGTGGTATTGTTTCAAAAGAAATAGCTTCCAATGAATGGAAAGGTTCATATCAATAAAAACAAAAAAATTCATACCTATTAAGTTTAGTCTGCTCGGTTTAGTTGAAGATATTGGTCTTCTGGACAGTATATATTCAATAACATATGATCGAATAGAAGCTTTATAATCATGAAGAAAATTATCATATAACGCTCGAGCTGTTTTAATAAAAGTGGCATGTAGGGGATACAGAAATGTTTATATTTCTCATACCTTTCGAGAAAATGATCGTAATTTTATTTATTTTCTTATATTCTCCAGTACATGTATTGGGATCAGGTTTCTTATATTTCGCGCAATTATAAGACATGATATTATGCCGACTCTGGCCGTCTTCTGTGGTGTAACTCGACGTATAGACTCGTAGGGGTGCTATGCAGACCGTACAATGAAAAAAACGAAGTATTTGGGACACACCTGCAACTGTTCTTCAGTTTCGTCAGGAGATTCAGCCTGGCCGCCAATGTCGATGGTTTCCACGTATGTCTTCATGTGCCTCGTCCAGATCAGGGCTGAGGCGACCTCCAGCATGCCCCGACGCAGGCCCAGGGACGCCGTCCAGATGTTTTGGGCTTTCTCGAGAACTTTTTCCAGTTCAACCCATGAGGCGAGGAGGGCTTCAGTACTGAATTTTACCTGAGGAATGAAAACCATGTGGTAGGTGTGTGGGTTTTCTAATATCACAGGTTTTGAATGGGTAAGAGTTTTTGAGATGCCTTCAGCTATCCTACCTATCGTTCAGCTAAATGATAAATCCATTCATTTGATGAGCTTCCCTAACGCAGCGACGAGAGTGTAAATGAAATGAAAATATTTCTAGTGAATTGTGTACCCCCGATATTAATATTGTAGATTAAAATTACGATTCATACTGTTGGTCAACCATTTTGAAAATAGATAAAGTCAAGCAAGGTCTATCAAGCAAAGTTGTATGCGGGAAGCAGTTGCTCGTTTACCAACAAAAGTTAATTAGTCATCCTGACAAATTATGATAGTTAAAAATCCTGCCAATATGCTACTTAGGCAAAATAGTTAATATTAAAATTTAGGACTAGGTTGTATTTTGTTATCAAAATAATGCTATTAGTCCATAATTCTTTTTTAAGTCTGAATATTACTTCTGATCAGAGTTCGACTATGATTTACCTTCAATTATACACTTATGGATTATCATTTCAATTCTGTATTAAGTCCATTCTAATGGTCGAGATGAAACGAAATTGACCTGGTTTACATAGTTGGAATGTTTAATTTATTTTAATCACATTGTGTTTTTGAGAGTAAAACTGAAATAGTTTTGGTCAAAATGAAGATGTGTATAAAAATCGTTTGAAAACGTTCATTTCAGTACGTCTACCGGGTGGGCCGAAAAAAACTGAACACCCCTTTAATTAAAAATCTTGATCGTTTGGTAACTCTTATCCTGCCTAGCCGCATATCATCCGAAAGCCTGTTAATTTGACTTTGAAGATAATGTTTTGTTATTGTTGTGTACTGTAAAATGGCTTCCCAGCGAGACAAACAAGTAGAGGTGTCTGGATTTCATCGTGAGGAAATCAAAGTGATTGAGGTCGCAAATCTGGTCGGAGTGTTCTGTACAACCATCTACACGATCAGATGTGCTGACAGTGATCGAAAGAGTGTTGTGGATCGAGACAGCTAGCAAGATGTTATTCAAAGAAGTCCATTGACGTCCATGCATCTACACGCCAGGACGCTTGGGGTTGGAGCGGCCACAGTTGGACGAGCAGTCGCAAAGCTGGGAGGCAAGTCCCTTGTCATTGTTGAGAGGCCGCTGCTCACGCCAGCCATCCGCGTCAAGCGTTTTAAACGTTGCCATAAGCTCATGAATGATCTCAAGTCTGCTCCACTTGATCGGGTGATCATCTTCTCAGATGAGAAGACTTGGATAGTCGACACAGTGAGAAACAGAAGAAACGACCGCTACTTGTCTCTCGGTGAGGTGGATGAGAGTGCCTGTGCCTTGTCAACAACGAAGCATCTAGCATCCGTCATGTCGTTCGGTTTCATTGCATCAAATGGCGCCGTGATGTATCTGATCTGGTTTCCGACCGGGTACCGGCTGACAGCCAGGGACTACAAGGATAAGTTAGCCAACATGTCGATTCCCTGGAACAGTAACACATTTGATATGTCATCTGTCGCTGTTGTGCTTCAATAGAATGGTGCCCCAGCACATACATCCAATCGTGTCCAGGGCTTTCTGCAAGAGCAGAATTTCACCTTCTGGCCGAAAGACATGTGGCCGCCATACTCGCCAGACGTGAATTCACTAGACTACGGCTTCTGGCCACACATTGAAGCCAAGGCCTGCCGCGTTCGCCATCTAAACATCACCGCCCTTATAGCATCCTTTGACTGGGAGTGGATAACCATTAATACATACTACGTTGTCAAGATCTGCAAAACCTTCCGGTGCCGTCTTGAGGCCGTCATCGCTGCGGATGGCGGTTATATTGAATAAAATTGAAGATTAGACCAGTATATTTATCGTCTGGAAATTTTGCTCACTTTGGTCAAAAAGTTTATGAGGTACCTAGGGCAGAATATAGATTTAGGGTTTGTTCATTTTTTTTGGCCCACCCGGTATACATATGTACTGACTAATAAACGACCAGAATTTCGAGTGTATTGCTGGTGACCATTGAGACCTCTAATCGAAGCAGATCAAATTTTCTCATGACCATAGGACGACAATGAATTAAAGTCGACTATAAATAAGTTAAATATCCCTAAAAAAAGTTGGTAGACGAATATAATGAGTTACTCTTCAAACTGTTGAAACAAAAAAGAATCCTTGAGTGAGGCATTCACCACAGTTGGCTTTCTTAAGGTTATGCAAATAGAGAATACAAAACTCTACAGACAAATTTTTGTCTAAAACAGAAATTATTTATGAAGTTTCAAAATTGAATGAGTTGATCAACTATTAGAACCCTTCATACAAAAGTCTATGTCCTACAACTCGTTTTTTCGAGCTTCTTTTAAACTTCACACAAATAATTCTTGAGCTGTTTGAGATTTAAAGTATAGTGTTTTTTGATGACACTCACATGCAACGCGCCCTTGCTGCTGAAGCTGTCCCCACGTTCCAAGATGGTGTCAAGGCTGCGCTTCTTGATGCTCATGTTGAGTCTGACATCACTGAGGAACTGGAGACGCTGGATGGCTTCCTCCAAAAGTTTTTTGTCCTCCTGGAGACCAAAATTGTTACATAGATCCTCGATTTCAGACTCTAAACTTTATTACTTTGGGAAATATTATTTCTTACTAAAGGTTATTCAGTGAGATGCCAATACTACAAATAATTAAGAAGGAAATTATAAGAATCTCGCACTCCGGAATAGACGTTATAATGATTTTCTCTCCTCGTCTCCCCATTCTGTCAGTACTTCAAAGCGTTAGTTAAAATGAACTGCATGAAAGACACCACTGAAATTTTGATTATTATTATCATCAGAGTTTGATGGAGCATCAAGTCATTTGTGTTAATCTCTCCTTGTTCAGACCTTGAAGAGGTATGTACGGTTCAACGTAAAGCAATAAAAATGATTCCTGAACTCAGTAACCTTAGCTACAAAAGGTGTTTTTACCAGCTTGAATTTAATTCTCTAGGACATAAAAGACTGCGAGAAAAACTCACCAAGACCTATAAATATCACAACAGATTTCCTGATGTTTCTCTAGAAAATTTTCGACAAAAACAATAACGTGTGAATTAGAAATAACGGTCAAAAACTAGTAATAATATACATCAAGACATCCCACGATCTAACTTTCATTTCATTTCAAATTGCCGGAATCTGGAACCAGATGTTCGAAAAGATCGTTTCAGCTGGCACAGTAAATACATTTAAAAATTGTCTTGGCAAATATTGGATAAGAAGCCCCGAATATTATAACTTACTAATACAAAGTGTAAAAAGGACACCGGTATACGAGTAATTTCTGAAGGCGTGAGACTAGGGTAGAAATGCAAGAATGGAGAATGGACCAAGCGGTTCTTTTCTGTTGTCATGGTCTATTTTATTGTACTGTTATTGTGTAATGCCGATATACGACACAAATGCTCATGAGAATAATCACTCTGATCGATGGTGGACGCTTAGCTGTTTGCCACTCCTCTTAGTGAATAAACATCCAGCGATTCGACTTTAGCAGTTGTAGTGTCAAAATTTATAATAGTCAGGCTACTTGTACAAACGATTAAATGAGTTAACACCCTGTGAGTAAGTTGGGTGAGTACAAGTGTAGTACTAGACGATGCATTTTTCTGTAACTCGCAAACATATTTTGGCTCAGAGTGAACTTAATATATTGCTTTACTCTGGGGAATATTTTTTAAGAACTGCCTTAGGAACAGGTGTTTTATTTTGTCCCCACAGATATGTTTCAGGAGGAGAGACCTTCTGTTAGTCACTTGTTCTAAAAGAACCAGAAACGAGATATTCATCCAGACATGAACACAATGTTACCAATGAGCCAATGGTGTCGACTCAAGGTTCTACTTAGCATTGCCTAGTTCAGGCTTCGAGTGATCTCGTATGTATCTAGCCAATCCTGATACGATGGCAACTCGTCATCGTTAGCTTGCTCTGACACATTATGCAAATCAAAAATGTCAACAGATGTTACACACACTGGGCGAGAGAGATTATTGGTGACAATATCATTATTGTGACTTTTGATATGCTCATCCAACGTAGTATGCTTCGAGAGAGAAAATGTGTTGACAATTATCTTCGACAATTTTGCTCCACCAAACGCGACCAAGAATACTTGAGTGTTATACGCCAAACAAAATATATAGATGCAGAAAGGCACTTCTACATCGTGAGTGACTGGTGGTCACCCAAGGCTGACAATATTCTTTGTGGTGAGCTCAAGCAGGAGTGAGACAATGCCTCAAAGGTTCCACTAATGCCTAACAGTGGTTAGAGTGGGTGAGTACCAGCTAGCACAAACGTATAGCGGAAAGTAGCTGTTCACGATGTGCTGTCTGCTGTGTTAGTTGGTCGTACTGTCTCGTCTGCTCGCCAGGTTTTTATTACAGCACCACAGGCTATGCCAGTAACTCATTGGCTGGCGGTTCAGTGGAGCCTCGATTTATTTACAGTTAGGCCGCTAGAGTGGTCGACCGGCGAGAATCTACGCTTGCGATGCGGGAAGACTGGGGTTTAATTCTCGTTGCAGCATTGGTCTGTTCGTGACTGATCATCGGCGGACGAGAATCATGTCCAAAATGCTGCGACGTTGGATGCCTGGAGTAAGACTAGACCTTCACCACGCTGATCGAAACGCCCCCATCAGCCTCTATCTCACATCGCAGTACGGAGGATGGGAATTGTCGTTTGGAGCATCATCCCTACTTTCGAGATCCTAACATTAACCTTCCGTCAGACGCAAGTTTGCAAGTGCTTGGCAAAATTAAAGTAACCGTGCCTGTCAGATCAGTTGGGCATGACGGAAGGTTAAGAATTTAAAATCTAATGGATCTGTATTGTATACTTCATTGAAAATAAAGTTTCTTTCTTGCTTTCTTCTTGATCACAGTTCCTCAATGTATTGCAAGCTTGTGATGCACTACAGTAAGAATTTGTACGACGATTTCTCCAAAGAAGTAAAACTTAAAAAAAATATCTCCGTACCCTCCAACCTTCAACTCCCAACTTCAACATTTTTAAGGGCTCACCTGAGTTTTGCCCAGAAGCTCAGACTGGGCGGCGATCCAGCCGGAAAGGCGCTCAGCATCCAGCAGGAGCTGTGCAACGTCCAGCTTGAAGCTCAGTTCAAGTCCACGTTGCTGGACAGCTTTCTAGCGATTAATTAAGATAATATAAATATCGCACTAATTTTGCCCTACTTTTGTTACTAACATATGCGGCCAAATAATGCAAGTAATTCAAAGCGGGAAAAATCGATGTTTTGACGCACATTTTGCTGGACGTCGAGAGAATAAACATGGTAAATTATGTTTATTAGGAGTGGGAGTTACCCCTTGTATATGAATTGAGTCGAATTAAGTAGAAATAAGTCCGCCAGTGCCGTATGTGAATTGGTTGTGATGGAATTAAGTCGAATTAAGCCCGCTAGTGCCGTAGGTGAATTGGTTATGAAGGAATTAAGTGGAATTACGTGCAGTAGTGCCCTAGCGGCCAATTCTGAAGGAATTAAGTCCACCAGTGCCGTAAGAGAATTGGATGTGAAGGAAAAAATCTTGTAAATGATTTTCAACAAAATACATACGCCTTTCAAATTATATTACTTCACAAGAACTAAATATGATAATATCAATGCAGGAATATTACTTCTATTTAAGAAGGACAGCCATTTATTATAAAATTCCATTACTCCAAAATAAGAGGATTTTTAGATATCTTGCAACCAGAATTTTGATCAAACATAATAGCGCACAACTTATTTCTCCAGTCCGGCTCTCATTGATAAAAAGCTTTAAACCAACTCATTGATGCCATCAACTGCTCTCACGCAAGCCGATTCTCGAGTCCGTATAGTGGATTTATAACATCTGGTCACCTATATATTATATATTATTGAGATCTGTGGCCTAATTGCAACTTGAATAGCCAATGAATTGTTAGAATTCTAACAGCCAGGTTGATTATTAAAACTGATACATCGCTCACAGCGGCATAAACTCAGAGACGATTGTATGCCTTCCTTCCCTAAAACAAAAAGCATAGCTGTCCCTTCAGCTAGGTTAATCTGGCTGGTATACTCTGTAAGAACAGAATATTTTTTACATCGCCCTGCAAAAACGCTGAGAAATTTTATTATAGCATTTTATAGAAGTAATCACTTATATTTTATGCGTTTTCTTTGCGTTACGTGGTAATTTAACGAGAGAGAATTTCCTGTTCTTGTGACACGTGCTGTATCAGTGACTGCAAGCCCTAAATCACTTTTCATAATCAATCTGACTTTAACTCGGTAGTTCTTCAAAACCTATTGCTCACCTTCAACTTTTCGTACATGCTCTCAATGGTCTTCAGTTGCTTTTTGATGTTTTCTGCTTCGGTGTGTTTCGCATCAACGAGTTTGGTTCCCATGGTAATGGTTTCTTCTATTTTCGTAGCCACGAACTTCATATTCTGCATTGTACGCCGATGCTCATTTTCGCGCTTTCGCAGCTCGTCAAAGCCTCCATCTTTAATATCTTCGTCTACTGCTGACCCGATTTTCTGGAACTGGTGGTTGATGCCATTAACTTTGCTGCAGAAGGCGCTGTACGCGTTAGCTTGGTCCAATATAATCAGCTTTTCGGCGGTGCATTCGTGTAGCTCCTTCCAGCCAACTTTGATTTTGTCCAGAGCCTTTGAAACTTCATCATCCTTGTTCTTCCGAAGAAGTTGTTCCCCTGTCTTCAAGAGGGCACCGTATTGCTTCGCTCCGGAGGAAATCTCCAGTTCGAGGTTGCGGTGCTTTTTTAGGTGGGCCTCGAGATCATCATGCTCGACTGACACCTTCACCTATTTAAAGAAAAAAAGAGTCCACCAGCTACCTCTATCAGAGAACAACTACTTCCATCAGAGAACATTGTTATGTGTCTAAGCAGTGTAAATTACTTAAGAAAAATACCTATTAATCGAAGATACTGTACTAAATAAAAAGGCCTCTTTTCGTTTACAGTACTAAAGAATGAAAAAAGGTTTCTAACGGTCCAAGTGAAAAGATTTCCAACGGTTATTTCACTGTAAACATCTCTGCATCCTTCTTCAACTAATTGTATCTTCATATGTTAATTTTATGCAAGCTTTGATACCGATGCAAACAGCATTGACGTCTTGGCGAACAATTCAAAAAGAAATATTGGTTTCAGCAAATTTTACATGTATTTTAGGGTCCTGAAGCATCCCTGTATGAAATTCACCATTACTTTGACCCTTCACCAACAATATGCTTCTAAATTTTGCCTTCGCTGTAATAATTTCAAATGCTACTCAAACACAATACACTAACAACACAAACAAAAATTTATTTTCAAGATTATTTTACCTCTCATCTAAAATTTACAGAGCAGCCTGCCGGAAAATACGTCTGCGACCAGCCCATAGTTTACAACCATCTTGATTATTTTTCACTACACCCATAACTCAAGAGACTAGCCGACCAGATGCTTACCTTTACCTTCACCATTTTAGCGGCCATCCACTGGATGAAGTTTTCAGAGTGGTCCAGGAACATGAACTTGTCCAGCATGGTGTCCACCTGCACCTTCTGTTGGCTGATGCGCAGCAGTAGTTGCTGGAAGTCATCTTCCAACTGGAACGACCCACAGACAAATTAGGTCTGGACGGAATTGCGGAAAAAATTGAAATCACATCAATAAACTCTATACGTAAGTTTCAAACGAACTAACTAGAGGGGAGAAATAAATTTATTTCAAAGTAGTTCTTTCATTTGCCCAATTTTAATTTAGCCGTGGGATTTCACTCAAAATAATTTTTTTGCAATTAAACTCATTTTAACTTACACAATCTGTTCTACATTTGTTTTCCTAGAGCAGCAAAGAAGATGATACACAAACACATTTTTGAAGTTGTGAAATTAAAGATCCTTATAACCATCATAATTATACAGTAAAAAGTTTTATTCCTACCGAGACTGACGTAAAAATTCCAAACTTTGAATGGGACTAAAATAGAGCATGATCTTTAATAACTCTATTATGTATAACATTAATTTTAGATTCCCGATGGCTTCATTGTTTTTTAAATTGTTTACTGTTTGTATTCAAGCTTTGAGCTTCAAAAAGAGTAAAGAAAATATGGCGCAATCAGCTAAACTCATACTGTAAAATATTAAGTGTAAGACACAATTAACTAAATTCATGCTATAAAATATCGAGTGTACTTTCACTGGGCTCAGAAATGAAAAAATCATACAACAAACTATCCCCCCTTTCGACCGACATGTTTCCCTCTCCACCTCCACCACCGTCAACGTTTACCTTCCTGCGCTTTCTCTTGACTGGCAACAGTCTGTCGCTGTCCAGGTCCTGGAGATCGTGGAGAGCGTCGTCCATCTTAGAGAAGTTCTTGTGTTGAACACTCATCTCTTCCTCCATGGTTTTCAGCTCAAACTTGGATCGCGTTAACTCCACCAGAGACTGGGACAATGGATTCCAGCATATTATTGGGTGACTGATGCGTGTCAAAATTCCAACAAATTATTGGGTGACTGATGCGTGTCAAAATTCCAGCAAATTATTGAGTGACGGATGGGTGTAAAGAAATCTAGCAACGTATTGGGTGATTGATGGGTGTAAAAAATTCCAGAAAATTGTTAGGTGACATGGGCGTCAAAATAAGCAGGTGTATGTAGTACAAAGTGGGGTAAAAAATTTGTAGATTGATTGAAATTTTAGATATATCACTTCAATTGGTCTTAAAAATCAAATTACTTAAGTGTGTGCCGTTACTCTCTACTTTGGTTATCCATAACTGAAATGTGCAAGATCATTCATATCTGGAACATATGAAATAATGTTACCGCACTTCTATATCATTTACCGAAACCTTCATTCTGAAAATAAATTTTAAGTTATTTGGATGTGAAAATACTGAACTCTTTTCAATTGAGAGCAATCCCTGTATTCTCTAATGCATAGTTGTTGACCAGGAAACACTTGGGAGCTTTAGTCTGTTTTTCATATAAAAGCAGGTGAAAATCTAGATGTACGTATATCTCACGAGCGGGGGGTGTGATACACAAATGGTTTCATAATTATAACCAGCCCTTTTAATTGTAATAGAACGCATCTTGAACACCGAGAAATTGTCCTAGAACACGTCTTGGATACCAAAAAATTTCCAGGAACGGGTCTTGGATACTTAGAAATTATCCTAGACTGTGTCTTAGATACCAAGAAATAGACATACATTGCGTCTTAGATACCAAAAATTGTCCTAAAACACAACTTGGATACCAAGAAATTATCCTAGAATACGTCTTGGATACTAAGAAATTGGCCTAAAAAGCGTCTTGGAAACCAAAAGAGCCCTCGAAATTTCTTTGTATTTCAGTACAAATAATCTCCCTGAAGACCGTAGAACTCCAAGAGACAATAATAAATCAGCACAGGTGAGCTCAGTTCTAATCCTTTAAAATAAATACGTAACTCCCGTTAAATAGTTCGACGTGGACGCTATGCTTCCGAGAATAATTGTTAGTCTATTTTCAAAGATGTAACCGCTCTCATTAACGGAGATTTTTCTCATTAACATTGTAAAAGGGTTCGATTACATGAAAAACCAGCCAGTTTCCGTGGAAATTCTACGGCTTAGATTTGACAATTTAAAATTATTATAAATAAAGATGTATTAAAGATTTATAACGAATGATTGTGTTTTAAATGAATAATTTTCATTAATATATACAGGACTTCCATTCGGCACCTTATCTACCGATAACATGGCCCAGCTAGTACCCGTAGAAAATTCCTTGATTTGAAAGTGACAAAATTAAGACTCTATGCAATAAATACATTTTTCAGTTTTACTGGTGGTACCATCAGAATCTGAATATTTTCCATGAATATATACAAAACGTCGATTTTGTATTTTATCTACCGATAACATGACCGCGAAAGAGAAGAAAACTAATAACGGAAAAATTGAGTATTTTATAGTGATCGGGTGCCTTAGGTATCCACAATGCACTGTTTATACTACATGCATGCCCCATCTGATTTCAGTTCAATAATTTTTTTTCATTAATTGATAGGAAGTAATGGGACGGACACACACAGATACAGAAGGGGAGAGAGAGAGAGAGAGAGAGAGAGAGAGATGGAGATACGTTGTCTATTATATATGTAGAAGATAGATGCAGATTATTAACCGAGATTCCACAGTACTAATAATAAATTCCTATCTGGAAGCTCAGCTATTTTTCATTAGAATGTACCTAAGCTATTGACATTCATGCACACCCTACTGGTAACGGAATCAGAACCCATACCTCATAACAGAGGTGGTCAATGATTCTGTTGTTCCTTCTGAAGATTGTCGCCATGTTGGTCATTGTTTGTTCCAGGACTCGAAGCTCCGAAAGCTGCTTCAAGAACTGTCCTTTGTCTGTCCACGACTTTTGCAGATGCTCTTGGGATTTCTTGAGCTCTTGCTTCTGCAGCACAAGCAGTAAGAGATAAAGGCTTTAGCACGGTACACTTGTATGCGTTTTTGAGAGTCTTACATCTTCGACATGAACCATAAAAGTTAAAGGCTTAAATACCAAACACTTTAAACCATTTATACGAGTTTTTCTTTTGTGTCAGAAGACATAAGAGTTGGTAATTTGTAAAGACCGTACACTGTTAGAAAGTACTGAAAGTCTTTCAGCTCTTTCATCAAAAGTACAAGCAATTAGAGCTACAAATAGTATTCAAAAATTGTTCATTTTCAGGCGCTGTCAATAGATCAGTAATGTAAGATAAAGGCTCCCAATATAGAAAAATTTGAAACTTTCTTCCATTTTTCACTCCCATTAACAATAAAACACGCCTTCAGCAGATTGTAGGATATGCAAAAGTGGTGCTGGTTCTTCAGTCATTTAAGAAAAGGCACCAAATTGTATCATATGCTTAAAAAAGATAAACCCAGAACTGATTCCGTTCATAAATTTGAATAGGTCAAAAAATGATCCTGCAACACACGCACATCATACTCCTATTTTAAAAATGGAACACCCTTAAAATAAAACCTTTTTGTTGAGTGCTGCAT
>VCRD01003505.1:35652-47697 GCA_006783055.1 Trinorchestia longiramus
AAGGGTNNNNGTAAGGGTGCTGTAAGGGTGCTGTAAAGGTACTGTAAGGGTGCTGTAAAGGTACTGTAAGGGTGCTGTAAATGTGCTGTAAGGGTGCTGTAAAGGTGCTGTAAAGTGTTATACTGTACAAGTTGAAGGTTGTAAATGACCTAAAGGTGTTAAAGAATTTTGATGGCAAAATATTCATAAGATGCACAACAAAAACGTAAAAAACGTTCTGAATGTGCAAAGAGCAGCATAGGCAAATGTGTTTGTACAAACAGAAAAATTGGTAAATTTGTAAACTGGAAATTTGTGTAAAATATATTGGATACACAAAAAAGTAAAATATGTACGAATGCCGATTGTTAAAATTATGTAAAATGCTTCGATTGGGTAAAATTTAGAAGATATTTTTCAAAATATTCATGAAGTTGCTTCTTAAAGAGTCTTAAAAATACGGCACCAACAGAACGAGAGTCACAGTCGAAAAATTTGGCACTTCGAGTTAGATCAAAATTGCGAGCGGAGGGAACAGCATTAAAGAACGATTCAAACACTACTGAGTTAAATTTTGAATGGCATATCAACACATTTGATCAACACTATCGGTTTTTTTCAACAGTATAGTTCAATAATCTATAATCGTGTTGTATGTGTCGGACACATTAACTGTCGCTTCATGGAATAATCAAGTTCAAATGGTATAGTAATTCAAAGTTTTAGTAGACTCAATAAGAGTTCATTAAAATAGGAATTAGACAACCAGTAACTTTTCAATCAATTTGTTGAGAAATTAGTGAATCCACTAACCTGTAATTCCTTCATGTATGCGTGGATCTTTCTAGTGTCGTCAAGCTTGTCCTTTCTCTCTTCCACTTCCTTCTTCAGCGCCCTCCACTTCCTCCTCAACTCCTTCAGAGTGCCGTCCCTGCCTTCGTCGTTTCCAATATTTTCCCTTGCTTCGTCCAACTGTAAATGGAATATGTTCATTTTTAATATGTTCATTCAATAAATAATATGTTGGTATGTTCATTTTTCATACTGAAAAATGTCTTACTATCAGCTTGATGGTTTTATTTACCTGATTTATTTAATGGTTCTCACTAATACACTGATCAGTTATTAATATGGTCTTTAAATGTATTTTATTCTGATGGTACTCGTACTAACCGTCTTTTTCATGGCAATGACTTCATTGAGAAGCCGTTCATTTTCTGGGATGAGCGAAATCGTTTCCTGGAGAGTGTCTCCATATTTCTTTCCCTGCAGTAAATCCTGCATTTTGAGCAGCCACAATTTCAGCTCCTTACACTGAGCCCCAAACTCGTCATTCCTACTACTATCTTCGAGCTTCTCTTCTTTCTTTTTATTCAAGCTGATAAATCTGTTCCACTCAAAAGCAGTGTCTTGGTAAACTTTCTCGACCTTGTTCAGTTCTTTAACGTTCTCATCGACGAGCTCCTTCGCCATGTTAGTGATGGCCTTCATCCGGGTTTCTCCAGCCACTACACGTACAGTATATTCATTCAAGTTTCTCAAAGTCGCTTCACTGTTCTTTTTGTCATTCAAAGCAGCCTTCACGAAACCTTCCTGTTCCTTTATCCAAGCTCGGAAACCGTCGCAGTTTTCCATGAAAATCAAGAACTTTTTGGCATCCTGCAGTTCTTCTCGGTCGTTTGAAATCTTTTGTTGGAGTTTAGTGAAAGCATCTTCGATGTTGTGTAGCTTTTGACTGATTTCAGCTGTCAGAAATACCCGAAGAAAAACTCATTAGGTGCCGTAACAAGTCTTTCACGTTTATTTATTCATATCTCATGTCCCCATCAGTGAGATGTTAACGTGAGTATTTAAAAAAAAGCTGTTGTCCAAATCCAAAAACACTAGTAGATCCGTACAGCTCAAATACAAAACAATGGAACCAGAACAATAATATCCTTAACATGGTATTACATATAAACATCTCAAATAACTCAAAGAAAAATAACAAATATTTCATTGAGCTCTATTTCTTGCAGTACATTTCAAAAAGTATATTAAAAATTTAGCTATCCAAGTAAGTATTTGCGCAAATTTTCAATAAACTCGGCCCCGCAGTCAAACACATTCACCTGTCAAGCACTATTTATTGAAAAATTTTTAGTTTAGTAAACGTACTCAATTGGAGAGATAATTTTTCAAAAAATTATCCATCTATTTAACTTCGAAACTGATAATTTATTCAATATCATAGATACTGAGGGATTAATGAAATGAATCGTATTGCTCACCATTCAGCTTGAAATTTTGCCTTCTGATGCTGATTTCAGACAAATTACTAGGCCTTCTTTTCTGCTGTGGAGCCTTGATCCTGACGATCCTGCTGCCGCTCTCCTTGATGTAGGACGTGGGCACGAATCCTTCTTCTCCTGAGAATTTCTTGACGGCACACCAGCGGTCCCCAGTGGACACCAGGATCAACTCCTGACCAATTAATACCATCACCAGGGAACAAATTAGTGAATTAAATTAGCTTGCCGTTTGAAACTAATTCTGACCGCTTTGTAGGCATCCTTAGCGTACTGTAGCTGAGTGCATAGTTAGTCTTAAGATGTCAGCATTTCAACTGATGACTCTATCCCATGTACAGTGTGATACTGTACTGTGTGAAATATCAGAATATAATATATTTGATTTTTTACTGATCTAGCAACACACACGGGTCTGTTGAAACTAACTACTTACCTCCTTATATACCACTAAGACATTCTATCTTTGAATGTTAATATGTTCAATAGACTGGTATCTGTGATTAAGCTGGAACAAATAAGACTTGAATCTTGAACGAGAACGTACCTCTCCTTTTTTAACTGTGACCCCCTTCTTGTCGTACGGGTAGAGGGCCTTCATCACCTGACATGTCTTCTCGATGAAGTCGCCTTGTTTTTCTCCTGCGTCAGTTACGTCTCTTGAGCTATCACTGCTGCTGCTGCTGCTGCTGCTGCTAGAAGTTTGTTCCTATAAAAATATTGTCCAAACTAGAGATGCAGAAGAGGAAAAAATACTTGAAAATGCGAAGAGAACGACCAAGACTTTGATAATCGCAATGAAGTACGATGAAGAGATGTATACGGATTATGCAAGACTAGGATCAATTCCTGCATAATGGACTCATTTTTGATCTTGTACAAAATGACAAAGCACCGAGACAAAATACCAAGAAAGGAAAAGAAATCCTGAAGTTGTTATTTTTACTTCGGCACTGGAGATAGTGAAATCGTATTGAACTGGAATCGTCATCTGAAGTGTGAGCTTTTACATTAATCCGATTACACGAAAGCATTTTTCATTTTGAACATCCAGTATACATATGTGTGACTTTTCCTAGATAGAGCTCTGTTTTACCACCCAGTTATGATTTTGAAGACAATTATCATTAAGCCGCTGGTTACAGTTCTTAGAACTGGCACTAAACACCTCTGTCATAAACCCTCTTATTCATTGCAGAGTACTCGCTTCTCATTTTAACTTCAGTTACCTCAAAAAGTCACGCTTGTGAACACCTGAAGTGATCGACAGAGAAGTTGAAGAAGTTGAAAAAGGTGAAGAAATATAGAGAATTTATAATATTAAAGAACTTGAAATAGCTAAACAAGGTGAAGAAGCTGAAGAAAATTAAGATGTTGAAAAGTTGAAGAAGTTGGAGATTTTGAAGTGGTATATCACAACTCAACACCTCGTTATGAGAACAACTAACCTTGGCGGTATCCTCTGTCTTAGGTCTCGTTTCTGCAACATCGATTAGAGTCGTGGCCTTGCGCTGGAAGGTGTTCAGCTGACTGTTGAAATTAACCAAATCTGCGTCAAGACGAGTGAGGTAGTGAAGCTGCAAGTCGACGTCAGCCACCGTCTTGCAGACGAGGTTGTCTGCTGACGACGCCGTCAAACGTTCTGTCAGCCACTTGTCAGCATGGTCAAGCTCGTCCAAGAACTAAAACGAAAGAAAAAGTATTGACTCGTTGTGAAATTCTTACAGTAGAATAAGGTGGTCACACTTCCAGCAAGTCCAGGAACTGGTGAATGGAGATCATGAGTTATAATGTGCACCTGCTCTCTCAATGAATATACAGGGTGGCGCAAAAGTAAAGTGTTAATAAGAAATCAAGAAATCTATATTTTTTCTTGAAACGCTACTCACAAAAAACTTTAATTTACTCACCTCATCTGCCGCCACAAGTCTGTTCAGTCTCTTTTTCTGGGTCGCCATTGCATTTTTCAGCCTGGCAAAGCGAGCGATGGAGATGGTCACATCTTTTTCAAATGCAGAAAATCCTCCCGACGAAGACTGTGTCTCTTTTTCACGCAACGCTTGCAGTTGCTTCTGCATCGTCTCCACCAGACCGCCCTTGGTGACGTGTTCCTTGAGCGCCAGCTGGCACCCAAGTTTACAATTAAGTTGCACGTTTCCGATTCTTATTATAAGTTAATATTAGAACAAACCATCATTTATTATCTGCATGACTGATTTTAAATAAAGTAAGAAAATTGAAAATGCGTTGGAGTTTTGTGTCTCACAAAATTCCACACCGTGCTTTGTCGCTTGATCAGACAGCAGTGATGATGGTAACACGTAGCTTTTTCAGCAAAGATTAATTGACCCTAGAACGACCAAAAGGGCACTGATGTCATCTTCAATAGTACTAAGGGACAACCTAAGATATTTATTAATCCAGTACTGCACTCATCAGTTACTGAACTTGGAGAACACGTTACAGTTCTGCTTGTTTAGACGCAGTCGGCAATGTGACCAGCCAATTAACAAAGTGTAGTTGTGGTGCGTGTCTCTCCACGAGAAAAACTGGTCGTTCAAGAGCTCAAGAATACCGAAGATGGCGGTGCAATTCCTATTCACTACATTTGTTATGACTCTGCATTATAATGACTCGTCCTATTAGCTCGATTGATACAAATAATATTCAGCCGTCATCGTACTCTCACGACAAAAATTGGTTTCAGCCTCACTTCTGATGCGCACTCGTGTAATGTGTGTACGGGTCAAAAGTATATTAGGACAAGGCCCTATTTCACTTTTATCGCATGCACATTTTACATAGATAAAAAAAAGTACAATCAATTACGAAACTTATAAACTACGTTCAATAAATCGTTGTACATAGATTACTAACTACAGAACAAATAAATAACACCACTATTTAATAGTTAGAGTGTGACCCATTTGCTTCGATCACTGCATTGATTTCGTCTGGCATTGAACTCACCAATTTCTTTAATGTTTCTCATTATAGCTTAGTGGTCAGAAGATAGTGTCTTACAACCTTGACATTTTTTATGAAACTTTCGCCCTACGAAAGCAGTCTTGACCCCTGAACGAGTTTCCAGTTAGCAATCATACTCTTTTATTTATATATATATAGCTACTAATTTTTGAATTTTTATTCAAGTTCAACCTTGAAAATGATTCTGGTAGCTAGAATTAGAGTATACAAGAAAACAATCTACATGATTTAGAAATTGCCCAAATTGAGTGCATCTTTTCCATGTAATTTTAAAATCCCCGTGAAACCTATTCAGCATTTACATTCCGTGCATAATATGTATAATTGTTGGACACTACCTCTATTATAAATAAAGACTAATTAACTCCACAGCATTGGACTTACCTCCAGTGCCTCCTTTACAGCCATCATAGCACCGTAGTCCTCAATCGCTACTTTACGTCTCAAAAGAGACTTTTTGGTCTCCGTCCAATCATTGAGTGCCTTCAAGTTCTCCTGAATATTAGCCACCATCAGAACTGACGTCAACGACCGCTGCATAGCCTTGCGGGATTCGTCTGCATCCTTAAAAAGCTTATGGAAATCCTTCAGCCGCTGGATGAAGAATTTTGCTGTAGCATCATCCAATTTTTGGAAGGGGGAACTATTTTGGGCTACTTTATTAAATGATTTCCTGATGGAAGTGATGCTGGTTTTAGCATGGGCCACGATTTCCAAGCCAGTCAACACGGACATTTGACTGTTGTCCAGCTTGATGTTCCCTACCGTGGTCTGATGGCGAGAAAAATGAAGGTGGTCATGAAGCTGCACTGTCGGAAAACAAACATAAAAAATGAAACGTATAATACATAATAGATTATTTATGTTCAGAATTCTTCGGGCTCACCATTTGTGAATATAGGAATTTTTTCTTTTTATTCGTTAAAATTCTTGTACTTTAATGCACGTAATCTTTATTTAAAGCATATTAGGCCATGCATAAAAATTTGATACATAAGCGAAAGTGAATTCATATGCAATTTTAAAACTTATTCAGTAGCATTACATATATTAGTCTTTTGAACTACTATAAAATAATCATGCCTGGTATATACAAAATGAAGTTTTTAATTAAATAAAAACTTTTTTGAAATTTCTCGTAACAAAAGTTTACCGAAGGAATTTGCAAACTGTGCTTCTATGTACATCAAAATTTCTGAAAGCAAGAATGGTGTTGTATGCCGTCAGGGTTTTGTGGGACACTCGCAGGAAACTAATGTACAAAGAGACTTGATGTAAAACACAGTAAACTGTTTAATACTAAATATTAAACAGTGTTGAATACTATTATGTACTATTCTATTTACTATTCTACTATTCTATTTCGTCATTGAAGTTCAGTTTTTTAATGAATAAGGAAGTATATATTATTAAGCAAATTAATTTGGCATAATGATAAGTTAGATTACTGATACTATCTCACCTCTTTTTCAGTTAGAAAAATCCCATGCCAGTTCATAATCGTGAAATTTCGTGATGTAACTAATAATTTGTATCTCTGTGTGTATGGGAAAATGTCACTTCCAGTTATCAGTGAGCAATTTTTGTAAAAAATTGTCACTTTTGATTATTAAATAGCAATACATATGGAACATTTTACACTCCAGAGTATCATGGCGAAATCATTACTTTGACTTTCTGCAGATGTTCTTCGAAGGCGTCGAGACGCATGAGGTGTTCTGCCAGCTGAGGGTGAGTCTCTGCCTCCTTCAGGAGGGTGGTCACTGTGCAGAGGACCTTCTTGTATCTGCTGGCCAAGCCCTCGGCCACTGCACAGAAGTCCTCTCCCAGGTCGTAGTTCTGGTCGAGTAGGTCTTGGGCAGCGCGTGACAATTTTGGGAACAGGTTTTCCTGAAGAATAAGACATAGAAAAGCTTACAGTATTGACTCACATTGTAAATATTCGGTAAGACGCAATAAAGAGTTAAGTAATATACGGTAGGAAGCAAGAAAGAGTTAAGTAATATTAGGTAGGGTGCGAGAAAGAGTTAATTAGTATAAGGTAAGAATCAAGAAAGAGTCAAGTAATATTAGGTCGGAAGCGATGTAGAGTTAAGTAATATTAGACTAAACTAAAACACAGACCGCATAAAATTTATTTTAATATTAATTTCGAATTTCGTCTAAATAAAAAGGAGAGTAAGAAGAGGAATAAGAGCAACATGAAAGGGGTTAATAAGGGCAAGTAGAAAGAAGTAAATAATAGCAGAAGGAAAGAGAAAAGTAAGGGCAAAAGTAAAGAGGAAAGTAAGGGCAAAAGAGAAGAGGAAAGTAAGGGCAAAAATAAAGAGGAAAGTAAGGGCAAAAGAGAAGAGGAAAGTAAGGGCAAAAGGAAAGAGGAAAGTAAGGGCAAAAGGAAAGAGGAGCATAATGGCGAGATTAAAGATAAATTCTTAAATTATATTGAGTTTAATTAAAATACTAAATCGTGTTTCTGTGAGTTCGAGTTATTGCTACACGAGTTATAATTGGGCATGATTGACTTGTTACAACTGAAATTATACTTAAATGAGATTGACTAATTTCTACAAAAAAATAAAATGTAAAAATAGTCAACTGTATTCCGATGTATAGGAAGTACATTATTAATATGCAGTACAGTGAATCAGGTTTTCAAATCTTAAGGCTAACATCTTACGACTAGTGGTGACGCTATTCCTACCTTGTGGTAGGTATTCTACGCATAGTAGGTGATATAACAGCGATGTAAAGGATTATTCTCTTTAGGCACCGCTTAGAAATACAAATTCTAAATCAAATCATGAACTGCAAAGAGTGTTTACTTTGGAAAGAATTGGCATACAGCACAATGTTGTAGTTTAAGTTCTCAGCAGTAAGGCTAAATTCTTGAATTTGAAAATACGAGTCAGAGTGGAACTTAGCTTGATCGACTGGTGAGCGAGCCCTCTTGTGATGCGGGAAGACCCGGGTTCGAAGCCCGCTGCCGCCATGGTTAGTTTGTGTATGACCATAAGCGGCTAGAATTACGGCATGGGACTTGGGTACCGACCCAAGAATGGGCCAGATGGTTCGTTCTTATTGCCTCATTCTAATCTAATCTAATCTTATAATTACACTAACTTAAACTAAATGTTACTCAAATAAGATTGGCTAATTAATTCTTAAATTATACTTATATAAAATGGACTAGTTACATCTTAAATTATACTTAAATAATATTGAGGTAGACAAGCACCTTAGCCTGCAGCTCGGCAGACAAGGAATGGAGCGTGTAGAGGCGGTGGATGACTGCAGTGGAGGAGAAATCTGAGCGTGATCCATCTTGCTGCACCCACTCCTCTGGATCCTTCAAGCTCTCCTCACGTACAAACACCTGCAACACGAGTGTACTCATGTAGTTCCTGCAACACAAGTGTACTAATGTAGTTCCTGCAACACGAGTGTACTCATGTAGTTCCTGCAACACAAGTGTACTCATGTGGTTCCTGCAACGCAAGTGTACTCGTGTAGTTCCTGCAACACAAGTGTACTCATGTAGTTCCTGCAACACAAGTGTACTCATGTAGTTCCTGCAACGCAAGTGTACTCATGTAGTTCCTGCAACACAGGGGTACTCATGTAGTTCCTGCAACACAAGTGTACTCATGTAGTTCCTGCAACGCAAGTGTACTCATGTAGTTCCTGCAACACGAGTGTACTCATGTAGTTCCTGCAACACAAGTGTACTCATGTAGTTCCTGCAACACAAGTGTACCCACGTAATATTGTGATTCAAGAAAATCTGGGTCACTTTGGAGTGTGATGCGGCTATCTAAATTGTAATTATTTTTTGTATCATTTTAGTCCGATTAAAAATGTGTAATCATTTTTAGTGTGATTTCAGAATAAATTCTATGTTTATTTCTAGAGTATTTGCAAATTTAAATTTAAAGGTTGTTTAGAGACAAGACTTTCTGAGGAACTAAGGCCGTTCTCGCGAGATTTTCTTTATTTTACGAGTGTCACATGACACTCGTGTGTCGTGACACACGAGTGTCCTTCTAGCTTTATCTCGGTGGTAAGTTTTATAAATAATTGTATTTATTTCTGAACAACGAGTGTAGATGGCTCTGTGTTTCACTTACTTAAATTCAGCTATTCTTTGTGTCCATGATACAAAGCTGTGAGTAAAACTGTGACTAAAGCACAACTATATTCGTGAAGCAAGAGAAATCCTCAAGTGGTAAACTCCAGCAATAAATTGGTGACACATTCATGTGTCCCTAAAGGACTTTTATAGTCGCTTACTTAAACTAGAACGTAAGCACAAGCATAAAAGTTAAGCTGAACTGTGAACTGTAATCAAAGGGAAGAAATATGAAAACGAGGAACACTGCAAGGAATTGCAAGAAGGTAATGTGAATAAAAAAAAACGGTTGAATTTTCGTTCGTTCTGAAAACATTCCTTCTAAATTTGTGACGAAATCCTCACAACTCTGAACCTATCCACCATCTCTCACCCCATTCCTCCTCCTCCTAATAATGTAATGATAAATCCAGTTATCTTAATTCAACTTTTCAATATATGAGTATTGTATCATATGAGGAACGCTAACTCTTAAAAGTGGAATGGCTTTCAAGTTTCCGCCTGAAAATCAATAAGTGAAAAGGAAGAACTGGACACTAGGTGTGCCGGCTTAATTCCCACCTTCCTTCTGAAAGCACTGGCCAGCCGTTCCAGTGATTCCTGGTGTGCTAATTCTCGCTTAAGATCTGTTTCCCGATTGGTGAGTTCGTCGTCCAATTTCTGCCACTCATGGAGCAGGTCCGGCATGAGCTTGCTCTGGGCTGGGTTGTCTATACGATGATTGATTTCATTGATCCGGCCATCAACAGAGAAGATGAGAGCTATCACTTCGTTGTATTCCATGATCCTGGCATGGAAGATCACCACAGAATACAGTTTCATAGTTATTAGGACTTGAAATAACGTAAGAAGAAATATCTTTCCAGGGACAAAAGTGTAAATTAATCATGGATGGGAAATTCTCAAGACAGAACCATTCATGAGTAATCATAATAGCCTTCTAACATTTTACGAGTACCTTCTGGCTACTTTAAGATGTACTACTTATAGAATAAAAGGTTTCTCCTGACCAAAAGTAATATATAATTCATTGCACGCTCTCTCCGTTCACCCCCTCGTAGAAAACGTAACAGTGACCTCTTGTTCTCTAACATATATTACCTATAAAAGAAGAAGCATCTCGTTTCCCTTGTTTTTGACTATAGGTGAAAAATTTATTTCACTGTACATACACTATTGAGACACAAGTGAACGTAGCTGAACTTGACTTCATGCTGCCAGAAGTTACTGACGTACCTGAACTTGACTTCATGCTGCCTGAAGTTACTGACGTACCTGACCTTGACTTCATGTTGCCTGAAGTTACTGACGTACCTGAACTTGACTTCAAGCTGCCTGAAGTTACTGACGTACCTGAACTTGACTTCATGCTGCCTGAAGTTACTGACGTACCTGACCTTGACTTCATGCTGCCTGAAGTTACTGACGTACCTGAACTTGACTTCATGCTGCCTGAAGTTACTGACGTACCTGAACTTGACTTCATACTGCCTGAAATTACTGACGTACCTGACCTTGACTTCATGTTGCCTGAAGTTACTGACATACCTGACCTTGACTTCATGTTGCCTGAAGTTACTAACGTACCTGAACTTGACTTCATGCTGCCTGAAGTTACTGACGTACCTGAACTTGACTTCATGCTGCCTGAAGTTACTGACGTACCTGAACTTGACTTCATGCTACCTGAAGTTACTGCGTACCTGAACTTGACTTCATGCTGCCTGAAGTTGCGCTGACGTACCTAAACTTGACTTCATACTGCCGGAAGTTGCGCTGACGTACCTGAACTTGACTTCATGCTGCCTGAAGTTGCTGACGTACCTGAACTTGACTTCATGCTGCCTGAAGTTGCTGACGTACCTGAACTTGACTTCATGTCGCCTGAAATGGTTGAGCTGCTGACACAGCTTCTGGACGCCGTGAAGGGTGTTGGGAAAGTCACGACTACTGAGGACAGCTTGGCTCTCTCTCATCCACTGCAGCAAGAGAGTCACTTTCCCCTCATACGTGTACTTGAGGCGCTCGATCCCAACAGCCTGGTGTCAAGACAACTTCTTTATTTGTGGGGCTGTAACTGTACTCCTTAGTTCCAGTTGTAGTGCGTTACTGTAGCGAGTTACTGTAACTCTCGTTGTTCTGTGTAACTGTAACTCTCGTTGTTTTGAGTAACTGTAACTTGTTGTCCTGTGAAACTGTAACTCTTGTTGTGCTGTGTAACTGTAACTCTTGTTGTGCTGTATAAATGTAACTCTCGTTGTGCTGTATAACTGTAACTATCATTGTGTTGTGTAACTGTAACTCTCGTTATCCTGTATAACTGTAATTCTCGTTATAGTTTGTAATTGTAGTGTGAAGCAGTTGTTTGTACCTCTAGTTGGCATTTGTTATTTTTTCGTAAACTGTAATGACGGGTTTCAATTTCTATAACACATACCTACAGAACACATTTATACAACAACACACTTACGCAACAACTTGTCTAACAACAACATTCCTACACAACAACATGTCTACACAACAACATGTTTACACAGCAACATGCCTACACAGCAACATGCCTACACAGCAACATGCCTACACAGTAACATGCCTACACAGCAACATGCCTACACAACAACATGTCTACACAACAACATGCCTACACAACAACATGTCTACACA
>VCRD01003505.1:48785-60108 GCA_006783055.1 Trinorchestia longiramus
ACATGCCTACACAGCAACATGCCTACACAACAACATGTCTACACAAAAACATGCCTACACTGCAACATGCCTACACAACAACATGTCTACACAACAACATGCCTACACAACATGTTTACACAGTAACATATCTACGTAACAATACTCTCACACAACACACCGCGTATATAACACTACACAGAAACACACCACGTGCGCATCACTACACAGAAACACACCACGTGCGCATCACTACACAGAAACACCACGTGCACATCACTACACAGGAACACACCATGTGCGCATCACTACACAGAAACACACCACGCGCGCATCACTACACAGGAACACACCACGCGCGCATCACTACAGAAAAACACACCACGCGTGCATCACTACACAGGAACACACCACGCGCGTAACACATTAATGTACCGTATTAAGCTTCTTGCTGCGCCTCTTGGTGTGGTCAAGCTGAGAGAAGCAGTGGAAGTAGTAGGCCAGGTAAGTCATGACGGACTTCTCATCAGGACGCTCCTTGTCCATGTCTGCCAACAAATTATATCAAAAATTTCGGAGAAGCGGGTGCATTTGGTGCAAATTTTAAGGTCATTTTCGATGAGTTAGGGAAACTCTAGAGACACTCAGGGATATAAGTTGTGCTTGTCAATCCGACATCCAAGATTTGGAAGATGTCTAGCTATACTAACTGGAATTGTGAAACCAATGTTTACATAGTACATACACTATACCAATATTAGACATAAAAATCGAGAGATGAAAAACTTTCTCTACTTATCCAAAATTTCAAAACCGATTACGCGTATGAAACTGAAGTTTGCAATGCGCATACAGGTTTTAACCATCGACATCCAAGAGTCAGGCGATGTTGACGTGCTTTAACTTAACCAAAACTTTAATTTTGAGTCCTACATGCGACACTAAAGCTTGAATTGTACAGGATGAGGCAACATAACTTCCGTTTTCCAAAGCACTTTGCTTTGAAAAAAATGATGTTATGTTGGCCCACCATTTACGTGCACATACTAACTTTCGACATCCAAGTTTCTGGAAAGAGTAAAAATAAAAAGGAACTTTCTTCCATTGAGGTATACATGAAATACATAGTGCCTTTTAAATTCTCAAAGCTTGTCTTAAGACTAGTGATCAAGTTTTCAGCGAGAGGCTCGTTTGAACACATTGTGATGACCTGAAATTTGAAGAAAGAGAAAGAGTCCATTTAAATCAGTCAGTCAGCTCTCTTAATCCCTGTTAAAAACACCAAATATTCACGTGCTGCGTGTGGAAACAACCCGCGAAACCAGGGACCTGGCAACTAAGCACAAATCGCTAACCGTACACACAAATCTTTACGTATACTAAATATTTAGAATCAAGTTCCCAATGTTAAATCAAGGTTTGCATTGTACGACTCGTATACAGTATTCCAACCTTCGACATCCAAAATTCTGGCGATGTTAAGGTTCTTCTCGGCGATCCTGAATGCTGTTTCCAGATTGAAAGCTCGATCAGTGGGCTTGAAGAGGCGGTACTCGACCAGGTCTGGCCTGTGGGCGTGGATGAGGGCCAAGAAAGCGAGTCCATCTCTCCAGGAGGCTGCAAATAAACACAATTCAACAGTATGTTTTGGATCTAAGAATAATTATCACAAGATCCAACTGTAATTCGACAAATACCTTCTGTCAATTACTTTCCTGAATGTTTTAAGAAGTTCATCTGTACAGATCACGATAGCAGCATGCTGGTCGACGAGGTGTAGACGTGCTACTTTCCCTGTAGCTTCACTGTTGCGGGTCGCAAGTTACAGGTTACAGAAAACAAAATAAAATAGAATAGAGCAATAGAAACGAGCCGTTTGGACCATTCTTGGATTGATACCCAAGTCCCATGCTGTCTATAGTAAAGGCATCAATCACGCACGTAATCACGTGAGCCAATTCAGTCACGGATAGGCACTTCACACAGGCATTTCAGTCACGCACATGTATCACAATCATACACTGGCCCCAGGAGTTAGGGACATAAAATCAGTACGTTTCAATTCTGAAAAGTTCTTAATCCAATATATGTCGAGACGATTCTTGAATAAGTTAACTGTGGCAGCAGAAACGGTGTTTCCGACAGCTGGTTCCAAGTTGAGGCAATTTTAACGGGAAAGAAGTTCATAGCTTGGGATGTCTTGAAGTTTCTCAGTATTAGTCTTTGGCCATTATTTCTGGCTCGCACGTTACAGTCTCTTTCAAAAAGCCCCGCAAGGGTAACATCGTTAAACCGTTGAGATACAAATAAATTGGTCTCAATGAGTTGTCCTCGCAGTCTTCTTTGTTCTAGAGAAATAAGTTTTAGCTGTTGAAGACGTCTTTCGTAAATGAGATTGTAAAGTTCTGGAATAATTTTCGTTGCTTTACGCTGAATTTTTTCCATTTCATTAACATCTTTTCGTAAGGTAGGAGACCAGAGTTGCACTGCATGTTTCAATTGTGGCTGGACTACAACAAGTGAAAATTCGCCCGCAACAAGTTACTGATAACAGGTTAAAGGTAAAATTACGAGTTATAGGTTGTATAAAACAAGGCACAGCCAGCAAGATAAAGATAAATGATTAAAGACAACAGATCAGAGGTAACAGGTCAGAGGTAACAGGTCAGAGGTAACAGGTCAGAGGTAACAGGTCAGAGGTAACAGGTCAGAGGTAACAGGTCAGAGGTAACAGGTCAGAGGTAACAGGTCAGAGGTAACAGGTCAGAGGTAACAGGTCAGAGGTAACAGGTCAGAGGTAACAGGTCGGAGGTAACAGGTCGGAGGTAACAGGTCAGCGGTAACAGGTCGGAGGTAACAGAGTAACTAGTAATAGGTTACAGGTAAGAGTAGGACTGTAGAAGAAATGACTACAATGACATCATGGCCGCTGGACTCCAGTAAGAGGAGTTCAGTAGGTAGGTTGCTGCTGCAGTTACTGAGGTGTTCACGAGGCAAGTTTGGAACAGCGTTACCAATGTGGAAAGTGTCCCAGGTACTTGCAGTACGGTATTTATTCATGAAAATGCTATTTAAATGTTTCTTTTCACTATAGAGTCGTTGCATGCTCTAGAAACGAGTGTACAATAAACGAATGTAACGTATTTCTAGAACTGATAGAAGCAAAATAGAGTACGGTACGAAAAACAGTATTTTATTTGCTAAAATGGATAGATGATGTAATTTTGATTCATTTGTTTTTATAAATTGAGTTTAACAAATGGATGTCGTTACTCCATTTTGCTTGTATTTAACGTAGAAATATGTGATGTTTTGCTGTGCTTTCTACATCAGACGAGGTAACAAATCGTATTGTCCTTAATATCCACTACTTAAATATCATCCTAAATATGTACTATTTAAGCATCCTCTTAAATCTTACTTATTCGAACATTGTCCTGGATTTCTTCTCCTTCAACCAAGGCTTTCGTGCAACGCTCCAGTTTCTCTATTCTCTTTATGAAATTGTAATAAGACCTACGCGCACTCCATTTTCTGCATTGCTTTTTGATAATTGATGCATAATTATTTGTAAGAAACTTGTAGACAAAAATCTCCCGTCTTATTTCCATACAAATGAAGTGTGACATAGTATCAACATTCTACTCGACAAATTAATATGCATTTTAAGGAAGTGCGTGTACTTACTGGAGAAATCTGTGATCCTGACATGAGGGTAGCCTTCTGTGCGTCGCTGGCTCCACAGTAGCAGCGCCTCTTTTGCGTGCTTTTTTTCGTCGGAATCCTGGTCCGCGAAAAAACTGAATTATTTCTTACACAAAAATATCAAATGAAATGCAGCGATGACTACAATTTCTTGACAAAGCAGTTCAATTGCTGAGAGACCATTATTTTTAAAAAATGTTTGATGGAATTACGAAGTGTTTCAAATTGGCAATTAAATACTTAGGAACTGTACAAAATTAAAATCTGAAGATTCTAAAATTCAGACAAGTCGGAAAATGAACAACTTTTCAGCAGCTTGTAAGGAGAACAACAAAGTTGTGTTCATTCAATTCAGACCTGAAGGTCAAAAAATTCCAGGATTTTAAAGCCCTTACCTTGTTAGTTTTTTATTTCAACAACTAAAAGTGATTCAAGTTAGAAAAACATAGTTAGTCCTGCAAAGCAGCCTCAAGACAGAATATGGCTGGAATCAAAGCGATTTATTTTTTGCACGTGAATGCTGAAGCAAACTATTTCCCAGTCCAGTGAACGAAACGTAATTCTTTTTGAGGAATCTTGAAGTTTTATGTGGTTATTTCTGTGCTGTGTGTAGTGCATAACGAAAGATTTATATGCGTCAACATCAATCATGTTGTATCCCACAGCCTGTAACTGTGACGCTGACGAGCACGATTAAATGATCACTGCAGCATCCACCAGCATGAAATGAGGATGCACAAGCACGATTAAATGATCACTGCAGCATCCACCAGCATGAAATGAGGATGCACAAGCACGATTAAATGATCACTGCAGCATCCTAAAGCATGAAATGAGGATTCACAAGCACGATTTAATGATCACTGCAGCATCCATCAGCATGAAATGAAAACATACAAGCACGATTTAACACGTTGCCTCCGATTGCCTGATCGGTGTAAAACTTCACTTTGTACGAATAGTCACTAGAAGGATCTGAAAAAATTACAGAACCTAACCTAAGTGGTACACATACGTACCACTTCGGAGTCAACGTGTTAATGATCATTGCAGCATCCTACAGCATGAAATGAAGACACACAAGCACGATTTAATGATCACTGCAGCATCCTACAGCATGAAATGAAAACACACAAGCACGATTTAATGATCACTGCAGCATCCTACAGCATATAATGATACCTACGAGCACGATCTCAATGGCAGTGATGTGGTACTTCTGTATGATGCTCCACACAAGCCCTAGCACGAGGTCAGGTATGCCGTCGACCACGTCTTCTGGTCCTATGCCCACCAGTCTGATGTTCTGTTGTCAACGTTGCATTCACGTTCAAAGTTGGAAAAGTTTATAATTCACAAAGTTTAAGCCTAAATGTATGATCTATAGTGCCTGAAAAAAGTAGTAAGATTTGTTAATAATGATTATTCGAAAACCCGTACGAATTTTTGGGACACCTCATGATTTGGATTTAGAGTTTTTCATTGGAGTGGATACATACGGTTGTATTCATTATTAATTGTTATAGAATATAAGAAGAATCCGTTGACAGAACGACTTTAAAGAAATGAAATAACTTGAAAATATTATTCAGAACAATTGAATGGAGTTTCAACTTTGAATTTACGTAAAAAAGTTCATAAAACCGAACTATTATAAATATTATAAAGGACATTCATGAGGTAGAAATTTGGCCGGTTTTGAAATATTTACGTGTCTTCTGAGAGAGTTGACAGTGACACATTTGTGTGTTCAGGCGTTCAAAAGAAATGTTCACATTTTGTTTTGATTTCAAAATGCTTACACGTCTTGTGACGCCTTTTGCAGCAATTTCAAAATTCTTACATGTTTCATTTTGCTACAACTTTCAAATGCTTACATGTCTCTTAAGGAAGTTGAAGGAGACGCTGACATTGGAGACGTGATGGACTTTGGAGCTTCCGCGGTTGAGCTTCTGGAGGCTCTCTCCTGAGATGGTCTCCAGCAGCGTCCTCAGGATGCTTCCATCCTTCAGGTCATTGAAGAGATGCTTCACTTCCACAGAACTGGAGGCCTGTCAACATCAAGATTACTCAACAATTCAGAGGCTTGTCAACATCAAGATTACTCAACAATTCAGAGGCCTGTCATCATCAAGATTGCTCAATAATTCAGAGGCCTGTCATCATCAAGATTGCTCAACAATTCAAAGGCCTCTCATCATCAAGATTACTCAACAATTCAGAGGCCTGTCATCGTCAAGATTACTCAACAATTCAGAGGCCTGTCATCATCAAGATTGCTCTTAAAATCCGAAGCCTGCGATTATCAAAATTGCTCAGACACTCAGCACAAACAGCATGAGTTCATATTTAGATGCGATAGATGCGCGTGACTGAAATGTCTGTGCGTGAGTGAAATGTGTGTATGTGACTGAATTTACTTGCTCAGTTAAGGTGTACGTGCATGATTGATGCCTTTACTTTAAACGGTATGGGATTTGGGTATCAAACCACAAATAGGCCAAACGGCTCGTTCCTATTGCCTCATTCTATTTTATTATATTTCATGAGATTTAACAAGTAACTCGTGAAAAAGGAGGAATATATAATCAGGATATAATAAATATATAATTCCAGTTACACGTTTTTAAATCGATTGTTAATCATTATTTCAGAAATATTACCGAATGTAATTTAATAAAATTAGTTATCAAGGATTTACCTAATTTTTGGAGAACAATTAGCCATTAACTATTGACAGTGTCTGTAGAATTGATGCGAAAGTTCCTTATAGAGAAACAAGAAAAGGGTCTGAGTCTATCTGAAATATTCACACTAGGGAGAAACCTCAGAATCAAAAAAACGTTGATAAAAAGAGAATTGACCTCCTCCTTGTCGGAGTATCAAAGTTCTAATATCAAAATTCAATAAATGCTTGGAGAAAATACCTTTATTAGTAGTTCGTGCAGCCATTAAAGACTTTCCTAAAAAACTTCGCAAAGTAGTGAGGGAAAAAGGGAAGCATTTTAAATAATTTTCTTCGTATTCGTAGATTAGTAAATTCTTACTATTTGTTGAAGTCAAACCTTGAAATGAATTTTTTTCATTTTTCTTTTGTAACAGTATTAATGCCCCACCCTGTGTATGTAAATATGGGTGTGTGTACTTTGGTCTATATACAGTAGGATATGCTGTTCTCTACTGAAATACGTTACGTTGTGACCAGCACACAGTACACCAGTACACAGTACACCAAGTAAGCTACAGCTCACCAAGTGGTTGTTGATCCACTTAGTGAAGGATTTTTTTTGCGTCTCCAGCTGCTGATCGTGTAGCTCCTTGATGCGCCCTGACTCCAGGTCCGCCATCGTCGGCTGATGAAGGAGCAGAGAGTGCTTTCTCAAAGATAATGTTATCTTAATGTATTACCTAAACTTGTTTATTCTAAAATGTTGTGTTAACCGTGCTATCATAACATGTTTTCTTAAATTGTTATCTTAACGTTTAATCTTTACGTGTTATCTTAATTTGTCGGATTGACATTTCATCTTAATATACAATTTTAAAATAAATGTTACCCTACCATTTGGTCTTGAGTACCACTTTATTTCAGCATGTTATCTTAAAGTGCATTTTATCTCAACATGTTATTTTAAAGAAAACGTTATCTCAACATTTTATCTTGAAGAGAGCGTTATCTCAACAAGTTATATTAAAAAGATAGTTATTTAAACATGTTATTTTAAACCTAGAACAAATTCATACGAGAGATGTATAAGTAAAAACATACAAGTATAAACATCTCCGGGGTTTGGACAAAAAAACAGAAACCCCTCGTGAAATGCATGTTTGAAAAAAGTTTTTATAGTGAAATATGTAGGCTGCACTGGTGTTCTTGCCTGAATACGCCCCCTATACAACACTGTAAACACGCTGTGCAGGTCAGTCGTTGTCTGGGCCCTGTTCTATGAAGTTGTAATTGCATTGTATCAAAACTAACAGATTTCGAAAGTGGGCAAATAGTTGGAGTGCGTATGGTAGGTGCTTCCGTAAGCAAGGGAGTCGAGATGTTAAGTGTTCCAAGAGGTACTGTATTGAAGATTTATTCTGCATATTTGAAATACGGAAAAACATCATCCGCTAAATCACAGCGCGGATAAAAGTGTGTGTTGAATCATCGTGACAGACGAACATCAAGGAAGATTGTGACGAAAAAGAAGACCACAGCTGCAAAAGTTACTTCTAAAATAAATGTGGTTCTCACAAACCCTGTGACTACTAAAACAATAAGAAAAGGGCTCCATTCGTAGGGTATTTCTTGCTGAGCTACAATTCAAAAACTATTCATCAGTTATGAGAATGCCCGTAACAGGAGAAAGTGGTGTCTAAGTCATATAGCCTGGATTATGAAGAAGTGGAAGACACAAATACGGTCGAATGAGCCTTCTCTCACATTGTTTTCTACTTTTGGCTGAGTTTGCCTCTGGTGGACGCCATCCTATGCCTATAATACAGACTGTTTGTCCCAGGAGTGAAACATGGCGGGGGTTCTGTGGTTGGCAGCCATATCGTGGTTTTATGTAGGTCCCATGATAACTCTTCACGAGTACATTACCACCAAGAATTATATGAACAATTTGGCCGATCAAGTCTATCCAATTAGACAATCTTTCTTCCTCAATTGTGATGGTGTGATGACCAATGGGTCACAGTCATCAGACCTCAATATTATTGAACCCTAGTAGTCTACATTAGAGAGGAAAGTGCGTGGTCGCTATTCACTGCCATTGTCGTTACTTGAACTTGTAACCGTTTTGCAGGAAGAATGGTACAAGACTCCCTTGACAAGCATGCAAGAACTGTACCTCTCCATTCCGAGAAGACTTCATGCTGCTTTGAATACCAACAGTTTTCTTATACCATATTAGGCCAAGAAACGTATTTTTTTATTATTAAGATACTTTTGTCCAACTCCTGTATGTATGAACATATAAAGAGAAACATAAATGTAGAAACATGTTAGTAGAAATATCTCTGTAAGAATATAAGTACGCAGTGAGCCAGCACCTCACACTGGAATTGAAAATGACGGTGGCTACTCAAATCGTCTATGTATGTACACCATAGAACAATGTGACGTTTTATTGTAAAGTGGCTTAGCTCAATATCCGAGACAGATTCGTAAATGTAGATTTATCGACGTGTTGAATCGGTCACGTGTTTGTCTATTAAAGGAGGGGGTATTTAAAAGAATGCTAAAAGCATAGAAAATTTATGAAATAAAAATTTATAGTGTTATATTAATATTTTGCTTTTTGTACAGTTTTAGTAAACAAAGAAGAGCAAGGACAACCACTTTAAACCGTGTCATTTTATTGATTATAAACTAAACGAAGAACCCTAAAATATACATAAAAAATATACAAGTATATAATACCTCTAACGCTTTGGCCTCCAAGGTCATTTTTAAAATCTGGTAAAAACGAAATGCATAAGATTAAACTATAAACTAAACAAGATGATATTCTTAGTAAATAAAACACAAGAAAAATCAAATTAAAAACCTAAATTAACCACAGAAAGTAGGCAGATTGTGTATCATTTAAAACAGGTTTGTCTCTTAAAATGAATAAGGATTCTAAATATGTAGATGTAAAACACTAGGAGCTGTGGAGATTACTTTAAAATCTTTTTAATTTAACAGAGAGGTTGCATTTCTCTGCATGAATGCGTAGAGCAGAGTGAGAAAGGTTAGCAAGGAGGCGGTTAGTACGGAAACTTCTTCCAGCTCTGCCACACGAACAGCGAGTACGCTAGATGTAGAGCCCGCGTATTCAGACCCATAATGTGAACAACTATGTTCGTAAATGAAGGAGGAGATCATCTTTTATGATATTTATTTTTCTAACCGAAAAATGTTTTATCTTATATTTATTTGCCAGAACAATTTTGAAAGATATACAGGGGAAGTACATATATAGATAAAAGGGACGGTAATTCGTTTTTAAGTTTTTCCAACTAAGATCCAAAAAAAGATTATGCTTAAAGACTTTTTAATTTTTTCACCTTCTACATTTTCCTCACTGCTTGTAGCCATCAAAATGTTATAACTGAACAAAAAGCTTCATTTCTTACTCCTACCAGACGAACAAAAACAAACACTCCGTACGTCAGAAATTTCAAATTTGGCATTCAGTCTTAGCGAAAACCAGGTTGTACAAACGCGCATCTCTAATGCTTGTATTGTAGATCTGCAGCAAAATGTCAGATGCGATCTAACTGAAATGCTTTTTCTTCTATAAAGCTTCCCTGACCTACGACTACTTCACAAGCGCGGGATTATTGATACTCAACAGGGCAGACAATCATTACAGCAAATTAATAAAAAATCAGCAAGAAGTAAACCATTGATAGTTTCCTCATACTAAAATATGCATCATGTGACGCAGGGTTTTTATTCCACAAGAATTTTTAGTTAAGAGAATACGTATTTCCTTTGGAACATAATTTTATTACATAGAACTTCATTTTAACTGACAGAACATTAATTTTAATTGACTAGACATCCGTTTCAATTGACTGAACACCTTTTTCGATTGGAAGAATTTGTTTACTTGAAATGAAATTTATTTTAATTGACAGAACATAGTGTTCAGGTACGTAAGAAAATCATACCTGATTTACTATCACTCCTATAGAATTTTTGCCTATTCAAAAACTCTATAGTCGCACGTGTCTTTGAAAATTCTAACTTTTCCGTTTGTTTCCACGAGAATTTGTCTGTAACGTTCAGCTTCCGCTGCTGCAACGGACACTGCTGTATGAAACTTAGCCTCGATAGCGTCAAGGTGTTAGAGAACGCCGTCTTCTTCTTATCTTAATTCCGAAGCTTTCAGAGATAAGAAAGCCTCTTGATAAATGAACAAAAATGTGTCAGTAAAATATTCTCACATTGGTGCATGTGTGTAGCATAACTCCCTCATGATATTCCTACGGGACATGAGATCAGCCTGGACTTCCACTGAAAAGTCAAGGAAAAAGAGTGTGGTATTCCTACTAGGTGTTCATATTTTGAAGTCCGCATTCTGGTCCTGAATTCTTGAGTTTAAGATAAGATTTACACTATCTTTCGAGTAAGCCGATGTCACATAGTCAATCATTTCATTGATAAGAAATAAATTTTAATCAAATAAATAAAGCAAAAAATATAAGTGATTTTTTTTTACTCAACCACATCAGCTTCCTGCTGGACTTATCACTGTGAACAGACTAAATCTCTTATGTCAGTCATGACTTCGTGGTGCAACATTTGTTATTTATTTAAAAAGACTAGAAGTCTTGACACATTTTTTCCAACCACATTTTGGAACCCATTTTCTGGAATCATTTTCAAAATTAGTTTCACGTGAACCATTTTTCTTCCAGTTGAGAGCCTCCTTGGTAAACATTCTGAATAATAGAATAGAATAGAATGAGGCTATAGGAACGAACCTTTGGGCCCATTCTTGGGTCGGATAATTACTTCGATAATTATTCGGTTGTTTACCCAAGTCCCATGCCGTATTTCTAGCCGCGTCAACCATGTCGGCAGCGGGATTCTAACCCGGGTCTTTCCGCTCGCAAGCAGATTCGCTCACCAGTCGACCAAGCTGGTGGTGCC
>VCRD01003506.1:0-45788 GCA_006783055.1 Trinorchestia longiramus
GGGGCAGGTGTGGGGCAGGTGTGGGGGCAGGTGTGGGGGCAGGTGATATCTTGCAGAACTTTCTGTAATTGATCTTCGTCAGCAAAGCCCGTCCGTTTCTTTTAAGAAAGACGAACATTTAGTGCAGGAGAGACGGAAAATTTCCTGTCTTGCAAATAACATATGATAATGCTACACCATTTTGGTATCTGTGATACGAAACGATAATTAAAATAAAAAAGACGTCAACTCTCACATCAGGAATGGTAAAATCCCAGTATGGAGATATCCATATAAACATTTCCAAAATACTATGTTCGTGACGTTCCAACTGCTGTATTCGGTTAATGAGCGTTTTTTATTTATGGAAAGAATATATATAGGTATCTTTCGAAATGAGACTACATCTATGTACATGAGAGGTACTTGTGTCTAAACACGTTGACTAAGTGTTGGTCCAGATGTGTAGCAGCAGGTATAACGCCAATATGGACAATCTGAGCAACGAATTAAACCAGAATATGTATCCTGTATTATGAAGTAGCGTAACTGCGAGCACTCTGTACCCCTCCGTAATATGCAGCAACTATATATATTTATTCTGTATTTTAACTTCCAACATCCCCTGCTGATTAATACAAGCAAAACCACTTGCGACCATTACATGAAAATGAAGGGCTCAACCTGCATGGCTAACTCCACGTGTCGTAACGCAGATTACGGAGGCGCTGCGTAGAGTAGCCGAGGATGCAGACCGGGAGCGAATACTAGGCAACCCGTACGCCAATCCTCCCGGTCCCACGTTCACGGAGTTCGTGCAGTATGTGCTGACTCATCAGGATGGGGTTGAGCATTGGTCGCCGTATCTAGACTACTGCCTCGCTTGTTCCTTCCATTACAACTATATTATCAGGTAAGTTGTAGTTCTTTGTAGATGTTGTGTGTTGTTTAAGGTTTATATAATTTCTGGAAGCGTGTTGCTGTTTCTGGTAAGTGGCTTAATGGTGGTCATGCCTACCCGTCCCACTACTAGCTCGAGCAGACTAGGGCATTTTACCTAGGAATACCTATTTTAGTTCCATTACGAACCTAGCACAACAGTTCATACTGAACAGTGGTTTCTTTTTAAAAGGCAATATGAGCGTTTTTTCAAAACTTTTCTAACAAGGAAACTTTTTCGTGTGAGATAAAAACATAATATTCTTAATAATTAACCGCTGTAGAAATCTATTGTGGGCAAAAATGAATAAAGCGTTGATTGAATCTGAAGCTCATTTGCATCTAGCATTCAATGTATGCAGTCACTACATAATATATTTTACCATTGTACGAATAAAATGTATGTGAAAGCTCTGTTGTGCACAAGTGTTAGTAATTACTTAAAAGAAGAAAATATTTCAACTAAGGAATGATTCTCTTACAACCAACAATGCTCCTGACACCTTATTAGCTTCTTGAGCTTTCTGTTTTTCTGGTACCCCACTCGAAAATTGGGAACACTTTTTTATCATCACTTGGACATTTTTCCAAATAATAAACATTAAAGAATTAAAATTTAAAAAGATCTTAGAGTGTTTATAGCTTTGACGAAATTTTGTTTACTCGAAAAAGACATTGTCATTCTTGCAGACATGCTAATTCTATTCCACACTATGTGCACCTGGGCGTGGAGCTGCTTCCTGGGTCATCATGCTAAAAATTAAGTGTGTTCAAGAGAACACTTTTCCTCATTATGAAATGAACGCTTGTAGAATGTTCATCTTAATTCATATCTGTCTCCTAGTAAAGGATAGTTTTACTGTTATAATTTTCAGCTTTTCTAGCTGCAATCGTTCAACACTTCATTCAAATAACTAAGTCTAGTGAAGGAATTCGAGACTCGTACGAATAATACAAGTAGAAGGGAATTTATTCCCGTGATAAAGAACGTCATGTCCTACCATAATATTTATTTAAAACTTTCCTTCTCTTTCCTTATCCAATGTCCAAAAGCTGTTAGAGAACTACTGCTCTGAACATTGATGTGCACAAGGATAACCTGGGTCGGAACACGCGGTTGCAGTGCTGTAGTAGAAGGATCATTTGCTGCAAGCATTGTTAGTTGCTTTATTTCGAGTTCAGTTTTTCGTTCATTCAATAGACCGACACAAATCGGTCACATACACATCACGACGCTTGTGTATGTGCACACACATAAATCCAGCAAAGATATGGAGCGAACGTTGCATGCACGCTGTTTACAGTGTAACGAGTGTAGTATGACAAAAAAATAGAAAAACATAGTACAATTTTACTTCCAATGTACAGAAATACTTCCAAAAGTAGGAAACATATTTACTTCCAATGTAAAGAATACGTTTCCTGGAAAGTAGGAGCGTGCGTAAGCGAAGTTAATTAATGGATGAAAAGTGTTAACTACTTACTGCAATCTTTAACGTATTAACAAGTTTTAACAATTTTTCACAAAGAACTTTACACGAGTGGCTACTATCGGGAAAGGTGATCCAGTGAAAGAAAGTGATGTCGTTTGGGGCGTGCGGTATACACGTGTGTGTTGACATACAACACAAAAATGGTGTTTGTGGTGTTATTTGAAATACTTTCAATCGTACTCGTCTGTTTGAAAGCACTACAAACCTAGTCTCTTAATTCCTTGCTAATTTTCCCCTTTACATTGCTAAGTTCTGTTCGTAGGTGATGGAAATGGATGTAAAAATAGGAGTGTCTAAAAGTTTTATTTTTATCATTATGTGGGCGGGTTTTGAACGTTTATACGATACATAAACACACAGAGCGTTGCGATGAGCTAGGCAGAAGTTTTTTAACCCGAGTATGTCGCTCTTACTTTAAAATAACTTTGAAAACATACGAACGCTTCAATTGTAGCGTCGATGACTTTTTATTTGCCACAGGTTTGAGAACATCGAAGAAGAAGGGAACCTCCTCCACTTGTTATTGACGTCAAAAAACCACAAGAAAATGACCTTCCGTGATCACATTGATGTACCGTCATCACTAGACGAGTTGTGCTCTTACTTTTCTCAGTTAGATAATGCTTTATTTGATCAATTGATAGAAATGTTACTGCCTGATTTTTTACTATTTGATTATTCTGTCGAGGAAATTTTATCATGCTCTGATGAGTACGTACGACAGTGAAATGCAGTGTCGTCCGAATTTTCGGCCTTCAGAGTTATTTATTAATATATTTACGTATATTAATTCATATACATATTTATATATTTGTCATAAGCGTTAGGTAGATACAAAGAAATGAAATAAAGGGGTCTTTAAGTTTTAGATTTCATCTTAAAGCTCCTTTACTTTAAAGTTGACTGTCGTAGTTCTGCTCGACCCAAGATCTTATCTTACGTAGAAAAAGGGAAAAAATGGTTAGAAAATATATACATTTATATTAAAGATTTAAAACCTGAATTGTATGTCATTTAGTTCATAGAGATGAGGTATGCCAGCCGAGTAAGAGAGTGTGATGAATGAAGTGTTGCTAGTGAGCACTAAAATTATACGACGTTCCCAGAGATAATTGGGTGCAATAAATACACTTACTTTCTAAAGTTCTTATTATTACATGCTATTATAAAGGGTCTGTAATACAAAAAGAACTTGAACAGTTAGGATTTTGGTTCGCATAATACTAATGTAATATAACATTTCAGAAAAATACTGACTATTACCGCATACGTGGCATTAACCTTTCCAAAAGTATTCATTACGCCATGAAAAATTACATAGGGAAGGATAGATGAAAAATTTTGGCATAGGAAACCCAAAAAATGATCTGATAAAGAGAGATTAGTTTGTTTTGCTATTCGTACAGGAGGTTAGACAATTGTGAACTGTCTGCTATTAAAAATGTCAATTTAAGCATTGAGAACCATTGAGAACCATTGATAACCATTGAATACTATAAAAACTATTAAAAACCATTGAAAACTATTGATAATTAAGATGCAGTTCATATGTTTAGCGAACTGCCGGCTAACTGGCATTATGAGCCCATATAAAATGTATTCAATTATGATGTGAATTATTGATAGAGAAATCTTCAATGCTTGATCTCCACAGGGAGAGTTGATAGAGTTGATAGCCGTTCGTACATAAGCCAGTAGACGGTGTAATATACTCTAAGCTCTACAATAGTTTGTAATAGATTGTTCTATAGTTGTACAAAAGAATGAACGCTCCAAAAACAAAACAAACACTTGGTCAGTGAAAATTATTGGTATTATAGCGAGAGAACATGCAAATATATATTCTTCTATCCCGCTGCCGACATGGTTGACGCGGCTAGAAATACGGCATGGGACTTGGGTAAAACAACCGAATAATTATAATCGAAGTAATTATCCGATCCAAGAATGGGCCCTAAGGTTTGTTCCTATGGGCTCATTCTATTCTATTCTATGTATATGGGTGACCCAGTTATTACCTACAGCTCATTGCAATTGAAAATTTGTAATAAAATTATAAGTTTTAATTCGTACCTGATTCCAAAATTTGAGCTTATGGACAGGTATGTTCAAATGAGTGAGTCAATATCGTCATGTGTTTTCAAGAACCTCATATGAATTCAAAAGAAGGTAACAATTCAGGGCCATTAAGGTTAATGATTTTCAACTATCTGATACTTTTTGAGGCTACGTGTATGTGCTTTAAATGCTAATGGTTTATGTATTCTGCGCTATTTCTATTTCATAGTCAGTGTCATGAATATGTGAGATTTTAGTTTGGAATGATTTGCTATTGGAAATTTAACTCGTGACATGCATTGGCTTTCCATTGAGCTTACGGTACATAGTTTCAAGCATAGCTGAATAAGAAAGGTTAAGGTGAATGGTTGATTAAATATCAATTTACTAAACAGTTCCCTTGGAAATTCCACGATTTAGATTTGACTAATTTAAAATTATTATAAAAGCTAGTGTACTCGTGCCATCAAAAATGATGGCAAATACTGTTGGAAAGATATTAAATAAAATTACGTATAAGAACGCAATGCATACTGCACTTGCATACTGATCCCGCCTCTGTTGCCTTACGACAGCTTGTTGTTCTTGAGATAATCTTTATATCGCTTTTCTTTTTCGCTCTCGATTCAGTCTTTTTTTCGTTCGAGTAGTTTCCATGCTTAGGCTTATTTCAAAGGTAACTTATTTTTCTTCTGACAGTAATAAACACTTAGAATGCAGTATTTTTGAGCTGCAATATACCGCCGAACTCGGAATCCAGGATACGGACTCGAGTATAGAAGGCTCTGGATCTCTAATTTTTTTGAGAGTGACTTATTATAGTGCACTGGTACAGCGAAAATAACTATTAATTTACCTGTGAACTGAAACCAAGACCGCCAGTGCTAATCTATTCATAAGAGCGCAACACGAAACATATAAAAATTAAATAAATAAATATATCAAAAATCTATCTAATACTAAGACTGACCGTCATGTGTTTATATTTTTATTTATTTATTTATATGTTTCGTGTCACTTTCAAAAAAATTAGAGAGATGCAGAGCCTTATATACTCGAGTCCATATAGTGGATACCGAGTTCGGCGGGGTATTGCCCTATGATTCGTGTACATTGTACCCGAATATGACACGAATTGTAGAGTCAATTGCAGCAGTAGAAAACTAAGTGTCTTAGTTTTCACTAAGAATGTTGTCATTAAAGAAATACTCAATTAAAACGTTTGTCCTCTGTAAATATACATACACACACACACACACATATATATATTGCATTCTTATATGTAATTTTATTTAATATCTATCCAACAGTATTTGCCATCATTTTTGACGGCTGGGTACACTACATAGTAAATATATAAATAAATAAATAAATATATAAACACACAACGGTCATTCTTAGTATTAGATTTACTAGTGCAATGTGTACCCGTAAAATTCAGGATCTATGAAGTAAAATACGTTTTTCATTTTTACCCGTGGTATTATCAAAATCTGAATATTTTTCATGAATGTATACAGAACTTCCATTTTCTATTTTATCTACCAATAACAGGGCCGAGTGGGGGAAGAAAGCTAATAACGGAAAAAATGGCTTGTTTTATAGTGATCCGGTGCCTTTGGTGCCGACAATACCGTATGTCTCACAAAAACCGGAACCGAGTATTTATTTTCTCGTATCAGTAATACCATCATAAGAATACCATAAGCATTTAATTTCTTATGATGGTATTACTGATACCATCCATCATAAGAATCCTAGGTATTCTTATGATGGTATTACTGATATGGGAAAATAAATACTTGGTACAGGTTTTTGTGAGACATATGGTACAATGCATTGTATTGTCTAGTGCAATGTGTACCCGTTAACCTTGCCATGCGAGCAGCATTGCTTCGTCTTGCCATTTCGCGTTGTTCGTCCGATAGTCTTCGGCGTCTTTCTTGCTGTCGAAGTCTCGTTGCTTCTCTCTTACAGTTGGACACGTTTCTATCTATGTTGGCCTTTTTTGCCGGAATTTTATTCTGAAATATCTTCCATTACCCCTCTGAAGTTTTTCAAGAAAATGACAATTCCGAAAACAATAACTCAATTTCCAAAATCTTTGGTCTTATACTAAGTGGTAGCCAGGTTACCGGTCAAACTAATTTAAAACATTTCTTTTCTCATTATAAATTAAAAATATCAAAGCATCATGAGGAATTTCAACAGAAAAAGGTCCAAAGAAAATTTCTATTTGTAAAAATAAACCGATTGTGCATTCTGGGTACCATAATGCATGTGAAAGGAAATTGAATTGCCACCGAAAAATAATGCAATAGAATGATTTCTTGTATTTCTTAAGCTTTATCCTTGTTGCTATCAAAGCTATCGATTAGAAGAATATGACACTGGGACAGACGGACGCGGCTCTTATTATAGTATAGCTTTAAATGTTTCGTATCACGCTCATAAGAATAGATAGGAAGAAATTAGCACTGGCGGTCTTTGTTTCAGTTCACTGGTAAATTTAAATACTCTTTTTCGCTGTACAAGTGCTCTATAATAAGTCACTTTCCAGAAAATTATTGAGATCCAGAGCCTTATACATATACTCGAGTCCGTATCGTGGATATAGAGTTCGGCAGGGTATTGCATATTAATTATCTGCTGTCATTTTTGATGGCACGGGTACACTAGTAAGTAAATAAATATATAAACACACGACGGTCATTCTTAGTATTAGATTAGATAGATGCATTAAAGATTTACGAAGAATTATCGTATTTTAAACGAATACTTTTCATTAATGTATTCAAAACTTCCATTCTGTATCTTATCTGCTGATAACATGGCCGTGTAGGAAAAGAAGACTAATAACAGGGAAAATGACGTATTTTATAGTAACTTGGCGCTTTTAGTATCCACAATACAATGCTTGTAATACATGCGTACCCGTTCTGATTTCAGTTCAGTAATTTTTCTTCAGTAATAGATAGGAAGTAATGAGACAGAGATAGAGAGAGAGAGAGAGAGAGAGAGAAATGGAGAGACAGTGTGTATTATACATGTAGATTGTGATATCGAAAAATTCAGTAATTCAGTTTGAGGATTGTAGGTTTGTATTTTACTTTGATTATATTTAATTAAAAATGAAATATTATCACAATAGCTCGTGTCTGTTCTCGTCAGTGTATCTTGGGGAATGGGCCTTCCACAGAGTGGTCCTTACCGCTGACTCAACAACACTAGTTGTAGGATGCAGTAGTGGACTTAGTTTTGTAATTAATTAGACCTTATTTTCTCTTTCCTGCTCATTTCTCTACCTCGGAAGGGGAAGTGCTTCCTGCAGCCTACCTCTTGTACGAGTGTCTTTGATTCTTCTTCTGTCTACTTCGTTTTTCATCTCAACGTCACTTTAAAAGTCTCCCCCTGTATTGTTAGAAAATTTCCGTAGATGAACCCCTTATTATATCACAAAGGTTTTGTTTCGAACTTTTCTCTAACGTCAAATTTAATTGGAAAGTCTCTCTAAGTGTAATTTTATTACATTGCCGTACGGATATTCGTTATTTTTATACAGTACATTAACGAATACATTGAGTTAATAAAACGAAAAGGTGTTTAAATGCTAGCAGATAAGATTCAGAAGTACTGATTCTACCCATTTTCATGCCTTAAATAATTATTATAGTCTGACGCACAGCCTAACTTCGATACTAAAAGCTCTTACGAGTATACTCGTACAAAGTAAGTGAACTACACCCTGAGGGAGGGGAGGGGGAAGGACAAAGAGGAGATCAGCTGTGTACTGATAAGGTCGGTCTTGTGGTGTGACGCGGTTGTTACCAGCCGGTAAGATGCGAGGATGAGTTTCATAGGTGAAACAGAAAGGAATACTGGGAAGAGAATGAAAATATGCACATTGCGCACGTGTTTTGAGTGGTAGAGGTCTATCCATGGCGTCTTCTAGCGGGTGAGAATGCGCTACCCGTCAGGACTTTGTATAGTCTATAAAATATTGGGCGCTCAAAACTATTTCTCTGTATGTCCAGTGTTGGTGGTACGGAAGTACGGAGTCGACTGGGGCTATGCATACAGAAATAAATATTAGAGCCCATTGGGACTAGGCGTCAAGTGATTGTTTATTTGCTATCCAGGAGGGATGTGTAATGCCGGGTGCGTGGGTGAAGCGTTTTATGTGTATTTCTGTGTTGGAGGGGAACCCTGTATTTGTGTTTTTCGTTATGAGGAAGGGAAGTTATGTTTAGTATTTAGAAAGACTCGTGGGAATATGAGATGTAGGTATGGCTATGGATTCTTGTTTTCAACGTTGTTCCAGATACTTCTTACGTGTTCACGTAGAAAAGTATTGATATGAGGTAGTCTAATTGGCAGTATAGTAGAGCTGACGTGTTGAAGTCAAGCCAGTCAGGGTTTGCGATGCGTTTTGTGGTTTTGTTTTGTACTCGTTGTAGGTAATAATGGATGTTCATAATGACGCGTGAAGTAGAATTGCTGGATAGATAAGTGCTGAGCGTAAAAAGCCTAAGTATTACTTGCGTTTCGTGTTGGGATGCACGAGTTTGAAGCGGTGTAGGCGAGATTGTTTAATGCCATTGATTTTTTTTGTATGGTGTGGAGTGTCTCTTGGCTGCTGTGGTGGAGACATAACACTTGTCGTATGGCAGGGACGCGTCGTCTACGTACACTGCGTGTTTTTCTCGACGGTAATGGCTATAAGTTTGAGTTTATTTGGGCTCGTTTTATATTTTCCATTTTCTTTCATAAGCGTTATTGATCTGTTCTATTGTTCTTGCTGTTGTTAGCAGCGCTGCCTGATTTGTATTCTTTGAAAATTAGCGACTCTCAGTTTATTTCTTACCTTTTTATAATGGAATCAGCTACAGATAGGTGAAAACAGCATTTGGACAGTTCTAAACTTTTATTTTATACTAGATAATTCCGTGGAAATTTCACCGTTTAAACAAAATACAAATAAAGACTTTTAGATTAGAATGAGATAGATAACTCCAAAATTGCGTTATAAATCTGGTTAGATTTGAATAATTTTAAATTACTATATAAACATACATATTAAAGATTTATGACATTATTGTGTTTTAAATGAATATTTTTCTTGAATATATACCGAACTTCCATTCTGTATTTTATCTACCGATTACATGGCCTACATAGTACGCGTAGAAATTCCACGGTTAAAAAGTCGGAAAATTAAGGGTCTATGCAATAAAACAAATTTTTTAGTTTTCCCCATGGTACAATCAGAACCTGAATAATATTACTGATTATATACAGAACTTCCATTCTGTATCTTATCCACCGATTACCTGACCGTGGAGAGAAGGCCAAACGAAAAAATGACTAAATATAATAGCATGCACAAAACAATGTTTATGATGTATACCCGGTCTGATTTCAGTTCAATAATTTTGCTTCAGTAAAAGACAGGAAGTGCGACGGCCACAAAGAGAGAGAAAGAGGGAGGCAGAGGTAGAGATCCACTTTATATTATAAAACAAGATAGACGGAGTTTCACATAGGTTCATGCAATTTCGAATTTTAGTGAAAAATATGGTATAACCTTATATTTTTACCATGACATATGGAGAGACATTGACATTTATTTGCACAATAACTGGTAAGAAGTGCATTAGGGAACAGAATGGTCTGTGATTTCCGTTTAGTACGGTTTCAACACAACATTTATCAATTTACCTGAGCGTTTTTTTACCAACAAGAGTTTTGAAGTCGCTAGTAAAAAATCAGAAAACAGTTGTGCAACAACTGATATGATTTTCACTCAACACTCAATTAGCGATTGGAAACAAGAAAAAATGACTCCCACGCCGCAAATTTCATCTGGTATATTATCTATAGGTCATAGGAGCCTGTGTAAGATGATGCATCTGATTTTCTGATAATTATTCGTTAATTTGCACTAATCTTTTGCGTTTTTAATTTCATCCTTACTCAATATATGCTATGATGCTGAGCTATAAACCTGTAATTTTGGATTTCAGAGTTTTGAATATCCTGAAAAAAATGCATAGGATTTCAACGTTTTACGTGTTCACGTAGAAAAGTGTCGATGTGAGGTACATGGAAGGGCAAGTCAAATACCCGAGTTTTGAAAGGCTGTGAGGGAAAGTAAAACAGTACGTACAGCATTATTTGTTGTTTTATTCGAATCAGTATACAATGCAGTTTGTGTGCTCACTTTTTGAAGATGGCATCAGGAAGATGGTAGCCATCTGTAGCGATGCACTGTTGAAGGCGATGTCTGAAGTTTCCGGTTGTTCTTCGGCACATTTCAAAGGGCATTGCAGCGATTTCCTCCCGGATTTGCATCTTCAATTCTTCCAAATTGTGTGGCCGACTTCTGAACACTTTCGCCTTCAGATATCCTTACAGGAAGAAGTCGCAAATGCTCAAATCAGGTGAGCGTGAGAGCCACTTGACATCACTCCTCCGAGAGACGAGGCGTGCCGGGAACATCTCGCAATTTGAAGATTGCAACTTGAGCAGTGTGGGCTGTTGCTCCATCCTGTTGAAACCAGATGTCTCCCAGATTTGTTTCCTCGCTTAATTCTTCCAATTTCGATTCAAAAAAGTCTTCCAACATCGAAAGATGACGTTGAAAGTTGACGATGACAGATCTTCCATCCTCCTCAAAGAAATAAGGCCCAATTACCCCAAATTTGGAAACTGCACACCAAACAGTAACTTTAGGGGAGTGGAGCGGTCTCTGGTGAAGTTCTCTCGGGTTGTCTTCGGCTCAATAACGACAATTTTGCTTATTCACGCTTCCAGAAAGGTGGAAGTGCGCCTCGTCACTGCCGAAAAAAGTTGACGGGTCAGGGATGCGGTTCAACATTTCCTACGATTTTCAAAGTAAGGGGGCTTCAATTCTTGAACAATCGTTATTTTCTATGGATGGAACGATAAATCGTAACGCAATATCCGCCTTAAAGATCGGTTAGACATGGCCAATACAAGTTAATGTATTGGCTTGAGCGTTGGCTTGAGGCATTGGAAGATACTGGTTCCACAAGAAGACCTAGGAGTAATGAAGGACCAAAAACGATGAGAACACCGGAAAATGTGGACTTAGTTCAAGCAACTGTCGAACAGTCACCACGATGCCCTGTCCGGAAGCATTATTATTTTTTTTAACCTACAAAAAAATAAAAATAAAAATAATGCTTCCGGACAGGGCATCGTGGTGACTGTTCGACAGTTGCTTGAACTAAGGCCACATTTTCCGGTGTTCTCATCGTTTTTGGTCCTTCAATTCTCCTAGGTCTTCTTGTGGAACCAGTATCTTCCAATGCCTCAAGCCAACGCCTGATTGCCGTGCCATCAGGGATGGGACCATGACGTGGAATTGTTGAAGTGTAGGCGGAAGGCGCGCTGAGTGGCGACGACAGAATGGCCATCATTTTTGAGATACGTGCCCACTGCAGAGCCGCGATACTCACTCTACCAAGACATGGCTGCTACTGAAAACGGCGAAATTTGATTGTCACAATGATACCACACATCTTACGATCACTACCACAGGCGTTGCAAGCGCCTTTCAAAACTCGGGCATTTGACTTGCCCCACCCTGTAGTTTAATTGGCAGTATAGTTGAGCTGACGTGTTGCAGTCAAGCTAGTCAGTATTTACCATGTGTTTTGTGGTTTTGTTTTGTATTCGTCTGTAATTATTGTATAACACTCAATTAGCGATTGGAAACACGATAAAATGACTCCATTGCTGCGAATTCCATCTGGTATATTATCCATAGGTCATAGGAGCCTGTGTAGGATGATGCATCTCATTTTTTGTTAATTATTCGTTAATTTGCACTAGTTCTTTGAGTATTTAATTTTATTCCAACACAATACATGCTATGCTACTGAGCTATGACCTGTAATTATTGATTTCAGATTTCTGAATTCCCTGAAAAAATAAAAGGGTATTCCCTTACGAAATTTTTTCTTTTTTAATCAATGTTTTAGAATTCTATGAAACTTTGTTTAACACTCAATTAGCGATAGAAAACTAAGTAAAATAACTCCATAGCTGCAAATTCCATCTCGTATATCATCCACAGGTCATAGGAGCTTGTGTAGGATGATGCATCTAATTTTTAATTATTCGTTGATTTGCACTAGTTGTTTGCGCTTTTAGTTTTATTCCTACACAATACATGCTATGCTATTGAGCTGTATTCTGTAATTATTGATTTCAGATTTCTGAAAAAACGCACATGGTATCCCCTAACGAAATTTTTTACTTTTTTTGGTCTATGTTTTGGAATTCGATGAAACTTGAAACCAACACTCAATTACCAATAGAAAAGTAGATAAAATGACTCCATTGCTGTAAATTCCATCTGGTATATGATCGATAGGTCATAGGAGCTTTTGTAGGCCGATGCATCTCATTTATTGTTAATTAATCGTTGATTTGCACTAGTTGCTTTCGTATTTCGGTTTATTCCTACTCAATACATGCTATGCTGCTGAGCTATGACCTGTAATTATTAATTTCAGATTACTTAATTTCCTGAAAAAATGCACAGGGTTATTCATCCACTTATATTTTTTACTTGGTTTTCGTGTTTTTTGTCAATGTCTCAGAATGTCACGAAACTTGGTATACAGTTCATGCAACGATTGCAACATAAAACGACTCCGTTCGTGTAAATTGTTATGGTATTGTATCCAAAAATGAATTTATATTCATTTTTATTGTGGAATACTTTACTACACTAATTATTTTACTGTTCTTATGTACATAATTGTTTGCGTTTTCAACATATTCGTGCTCCATGGATGCTATTATGGCAATGACTTATGACAATGATTCATTTTTTTCGTTTTTTGTAAAAAAATGCACACGGTATCCATCCCCTGATGAAATTTTTCAAATTTTTCGGTCAATGTCTCAGTGTCATGAAACTTGGTACACAGTTCAAGCAACGATTATAGGCACCAAAAAACGACTCTGTTCATGCTCATGTGCAGTGCATAGTTCATATCGTGGATGTAGTCTAAATTTTAGTCTAGGCTCGTACCACAGAAGATAGACAAAGTAATTATTCAGCATTTCAGCACGATAGATCAATTTTCATTAGCACGTGTGACTAGTACACAAAACTCTTGAACGAATAGTAAATAGGCTTTTCAGGTTTGACAATATCACATATAATATAAAGACTCCATTATATACAGAGAACACATATTTACATTGTATACTTATTAGTACCTAAACATTGTACATATCAGTCCTTTGGTTAAGGTACAACAACTGCCACAATAATGTGGGTCTACATGCCACTTTTTCGGCACAAACCATAACAATTCATCGCTGAACTTTGCTAGTAATACAGCAGTATTGCAAAATCTACATATACATCAACAATATTTACTGTAATCTGACCATTAATTACAACTTTAATTGCGAATAGCGACACAAATCTCATATCTTCCATCACAGTTCACATAAATAATGTTATGCTCTTATAAATTTAGTGAGCGTCACAGCTCTATTTTCCTTTCGGTACTAAAAAAAAACATTCAAACATAAATTGACGCAAAGAAAAAACAAACATGTAAAAACACAGTTCAACTGATCACTGATTTGGACGCAAATCATTTCATGAAAACAAAAGTAAACTTTAATTTAAAGTGACTAATTGCCTAGTTTTACCATACTGCATTATTTGACTACATGTCATGAATGTTGAAATTTCACGTTCACAAAATAAAAGAATTACTTCAATTCTATCAACAAAAAACGCGACGTTCCATTATTAGCATTTTGCACAGCTCAAACCATAATCGGAGCGATACTTTATATGTAACGAAAGACATGAGAACGCGGAACGCTTGTTGACCTCTAAGAAATCTCTTATTTAGAATTTCTACCACGTGAAATCGAAGCATGGTAGTTGCAGGATTATTCTCTGATTAATACAGGCACTTTACTGAGTCCTTATCAAAACTTTCAATGCAGTTGACGCCTCATAGCGTTCACGGTGTATCGCAAAGAAATTAAGTGATGGAAAGAATAAAGTCTCAATTCTCCATCAAATGACAAACACACTGAGAACTTGGGAATTCATCGCTTCTCTTGCTCCATTTTCTGTGCATCAATTTCAGCTTATGGGGAGGAAGGCATCTATAAAAAATTACATCAGAACTCGACGTCGCTGCATGAATGTTAGCTTCGAAGATCTTCTAACAAACGTTTTACACAGTGAACTGAATAGAATTACAAAAAATACATCTAATTCGTTTGAACAACAACCTTCGCATATTTTTAATTTTCCTAATGGTTAGAGCACAAACATTGATTCAGATGACAAATATCACCATCGTTAAACGACAATAAGGTGGGTACATTTCGAACAGCCTTGTGGATATCGTAAATCACGTAGTAAGTGATGCATTCATTTAATTATAACCACCTGAATCGACATACAATTGGGAGCAACACGCGAGGAGATATACCCAAGCAGGTTTTTACTTCAAAAACTTCATATAAAAATAATGCACATGCAATGTTACATAAAATTGCAAGTGTTGCGAATAATTTTATAAAATTGACGCTAGAACAAGTATGTGTAACTCGCAACCCGTCAGCCGCATGCCACGCACCTAGCTGACACCAGCAGCTGCCAACAAGTGGGCCACTGTGGTGGTCTCGGTGTAAAATGAATTGCTAATGGATTTTCCATATTAAATATTTTACGTTAAAATTATTTCGTTTAAAGTGTGACACACTTGTTAGGCGTAAAGATACCCTACACCACTGACTTCACAAACGCATGTATGACGTGGGAACTTTCACATGCAACTAAGGACAATTAATTTAAAAAATTAAATTTGATGACATCCTCCTTCGTTACTCTACTATTTGTAAAGTACAGCGTATTCCTGGTGCATACGGATCGCTACGCCGACTGACTTGGATAGAAAAGGGTTTGATCCCTTGTGCTGGTAGAATGATTTTAGTCATGCGAACAGAGTTCTAGAGGCGAGTAGATTTTTTTTCTACTTAATAAAATTAAGATTTCGCAAGAAATGAGAAACATCTCTTTCTAAAATATACAAATCTCTTAAAACTGCTACCATCCTGTGAAGAGGAAAATGCCCGGGTATATTATTGATCACTGACGTACACTGCCAGTCCACCAAAATCAAAAAGTCTATGAAGCAGGGAATTGATCTCGGGTAATACATTTAATAGAAGGTTTAGCAAACATCTTCACGGGTAAAAACAGACTCGAAAAGAAATGCCAGTTCGTACTACAATGAAAAGAGTATACGAAATGTTACCTACTTGCAGGTCTGAGCGTAGAGTTTGGAAAAGCACGACTGCCATATATGAATAATGGTCAATAAATTATATACGAGACACAAACGTGCACAACACAAAATACATCACACACGCAACACAGCAAGTCAACATACTTAAAAATATACATGTGCTCGGCCGTAAAATTGATGTATGTAATGAAGGCCAAAACGCAAGTAAAATTAAGATTCGCTACACCAAGTGAAATTGAGAATCATTATTCGACTGTACCATACACGATGACGATGATGAAGCTCGGCGCGAGCGGTGACGATGATACGAAGAATCCAGCGTCGAGAGCAGCTGGAAACCGCAGTGAGAAGACGAGGGAAGGTAGGAGAATGGGGGTAGCTCTAGATGACTACGTAATATACGCACATACATGTATAATAGAGTTACGAGCAAAAAACAGATGATCAACAGACAACGGACTAAACAACAACAGTCTGTACAAAATAGACACGCTAGGCTACATTGTTGCTTCCAATGGACCTCATCAGCTGCTGTTCTTTTGAATATTCTTTTTTCTCTTGGCCAGAAGGTCGTAAAATGGGTTGTGGCTGATGCTTTGTCTGCGAAAGTAAAAAACATATTAGATTTCAGTCACTGTGGTCAACCGAATTGGAAGTACAGAAATTGTTAGCTTCGGTAAGCAACAGGGCCATAATTTTATAATTTACAAAATAAATTGACTATCCAATCTCGGATATTCCATGTGTCAACTTTATTGGGCATGAATAAATTTACTTTCATTGCGGAAAGAGCCAAATGAACCATTATCATCCATGAAAACAGTTCGGTTTATCTAAATATTCATTTCAGGCCTATTTAACCCTAGAACACTGAACATGGGTATAGACGTCACTCATGTTCAGTGCTCCAGGGTTAAAGAACTCAACTTCCATATTTGCATATCTTCATTGCAAAGAGATAAAATAACCGTTACAACAACCAACAAACCTGATACATTTAATCCATTCCTCCTTCTCCTCGTGGGTAGCAGCACTCATCCTGTACACCATGTGCTTGCCCTCTACCACCTTGCCCTCGCTGTCAGTCTTGCACGCCTTGATGACGTCTTTTGAGGTTGATTGCAGCTCAAAGCAGTGCGGTTTGTTACGATCATGCACTTCACGAACCTGAAATATAGAAACCCGTCAATGAATCTGAAATAATTGTAAAAGCAAATCCCATTCGTATGGAAATAATGACAATCCCAGAAGATTGAAATATTTTTTAATAGTGTATATCAGGGCAGATAGAAAGGAAGGACTGAAGTTCAATTATTTGGAGTTTGCTAGCTTCTCACGAGAATACTGTAACAGAACAATATTATTACCTTCATTTTTTATGTCATACTCGATAAAAATTAGAGACCTACGATTAAACATGATGGTAAAGTTCTGGTAGTGTCAACAAATGCTTGTATTCATGATGAGACACAAACTCACGCATGATTTTCAAATGCAAATCACAATGCGTAACAGAGGAACGTGAAACTATCGAAATAGAAATTCCCTACCACTTGACAAAAACTACTATGATGCTTTTTTAAAAATATATTTAGGACCTATAAAAAATTAAATGTTCATAAGGAATATTTCTTCTAATTATTTTGTTTAGAGCCAAGTGTCATGTTTTTACATCAGGCACCTGTTTTTCAAGATACTTCGTTCCCCATAACTTGCACAACCACGAAGCAAAGAAGCCTATTTATTATACAACTCGACACCTTAGGCCTTTCTTGTACCTGCTGAGTGAGATAAGAAATGTGAAGAAGCTATCCCGCGGTCCTAAATATTCACCTCAATATTTTCTAGGGGAATGATGCCTCTGGGTTCTTTGTCCGTGGTAAATTCAAAATAGTATAAACAGTTATCGTTGAGGATGAACCAGCGTCTCTTCCAGCTCTTATATCGGCCACCCTGCTTCCACAGCCAGCCCTCGCGGTCAGGATTGAAGAAAGTGTGCATGAGATCGTTGCCGTCATCCTCTGGGATCTTGAAAGGCTCCGTCTTGATACTCTCGTATAAACTCTGAAAAATGCCAACTTGCTCATATATTGTTTTCATCTAAATACATTGAAAAAAATGGAGTGGAAACTATAGAAGAGTTGTCTTCATGCTATTGATAATTTGAAAAGTTGGAAGCAAATAAATGACAATTTCTTTAGGAATATTTTTTCACGTACGAGAAAAATCAAGTTTCGAAAGTGTTCGTTGAGTACCGTACTATCTAAAATTTCGAGCGCTGCCATACTTGCATTAGCATACAGCCATAGGTCTATCTAATAATCATAATATTTTACAACTAGTTTTCTTTTAAATATTCTATAAGAATGTAAGCTATTTTATGCCTACGTGTAAAATTTAACCTGTACTCCCTCGCTGACTGCAAGACCTATACAAGCTCATAAACAAGAATTAACAAAAAAAAAACTTATATCTCACCTCTAATAACTCGCGTGGAAGGTCGTCACCATTATCAATGCCTCTGTTCATATTGATAAATTGTTCGAGTGTCTGTTTGTCTTTAACTGCAGGATTGTGAAGGGAAGTATTGAGCATAATGATGGCAAAGGAAAGCACGAAGCAGGTGTCGGGATGCTTGAATATAGTAGGGTTTAGATCGCAGTAGTGACCCGCGAAACGTTCCATCATGCGGTCTATTTTCTGAGCCTCGCCGGGTAGCCGAAAACTCCATAGGAATTGCCTGCAAGAAATTAAGAATTGAAATTCATCATATGAAACTGAAATTGAAGACGAAGCGGAAATTAGAAACTCTTTACTGAAATTCGATAAGGAACAACAACAGATCGAGATAAAAAAAATACTTTGGAATTCGCCTATTTTGCCGGAAGTGGAAGTTTACTACTAACCTGCTGAGTCACCCAAACCATTAAGCCTGCTCCACAGTAAGATATCTTTGCCACAAATGGATATCAACCTTAAATACTAAAAAAAAACGCAAAATGAGACACCTGTTTACTAAAATATACTGTACTTTTTTAAATGTCAATAATACTTGGAAATTTGAACTAAGCAATACGCTTAAAAAAGCATTAAACAACAAGAAGAAATATTAATATATATGTATACTTCATAATTTTTTTCTGATATTGATAGTTACGATCATCAAGCGCTCAAAAACTACAAGTCGCATCATCATTTTGTACCACTAACGTGTAATTATTGTGCACCACGAGTCATGAAATTATTGGGCATCACAATTTGTGCATTCATGGGCGTGCGATTTTCTGACGGCATGAGATTTAGGTAGCAACCCAAGAATAAACAACTCAGTTCGTTCTCGTTCCCATTTCTATTCTAATAGCGATGCACTATCAAATCAAAAGCAAACCGGGGACGTGAGGGCCTAAGAAGCAGTTGAAATCACCAGCTTTGTCGACTGGTATCACCAGCTTGGTCGACTGGTTATCACCAGCGGAAAGACCCGGGTTCGAATCTCACTGCCGACATGGTTGACGCGGCTAGAAATACGGCATGGGACTTGGGTAAACAACCAAATAATTATCGAAGTAATTATCCGACCCAAGAATGGACCACAAGGTTCGTTCCTATAGCCTTATTCTATTCTAAATACTGTACCTTTAACGTAGCATAAAAGAAGGCGACCAACCTTAGGGCCTGTACGAGGATGAGGTCCGTGAAGTTATGAAGCGCCACGAATGCGTCCAGCACAGTTTGGTTGAAATCATGTCGCTCCCCCAGGTAGTCGCCGATGGCTGTCTTATTGAGTCCCTCACCGTTGTACAGGAACTTGGAGATGTCTGCACAAGCGCGACAGCATTAGTACAAATCTATTGTAGACAATGAAGTAGACATACACAGTTATTCATAAGCGTGACTAATGTTGTCAACTAGAAGCTAGTTTTACCATTTGTGTTTGTCGCCCTCTATCTCTATCCCCCTTTCAGCAATAGAAAAGAATTACTTGGGGTACATGTTGAAAGGCAGCGACAATGAGGTAGGTACACTCATTCAGGTTTATCTTTGAGAATACAAATACAAGTGCATGATTATACGTGTACAAGTCGAGGCGATTATGGACAAAATTAATCTTACACTATCACTCACCATCAGGGGTGTTCTTCAATAGACCGTGTTCGATGAGGTACTCTATGCCTTTCTTGGGGTCCATGTTGAATTTCTTACGGCCGATGCTCATCTGTTTACTCTTCGGATTATTTTTTCTGCACAACAAAAAAACTAATTTTATGACGTGACAATCAAGTTGTACTACATGTACAAGCTTGAATAAGGTCGTTATACACTTGATGTTACTGAAATAAATGCGCATTAAATTATCGCCAATAAATTTTTTCATACAATTCTACTCTCCCTCAAAGCACCATTTATTAGGCAATTCAGCAATTGTGAAAAACAAAGAAAACGACACAAAATTTATGGTAGTCCAATTGCCGAACTTTGCAAACAAAGTACTCGTCTGTAGTACTTACTGCAAAAAAGCGAGATGCAAAATGTTTTACAAATAAGAGCAACAATAAAAAATGAAAATGATTTCCTAGCAAAAATAATTATAACAGAAAAACTGGTTATATTTAAAGCAATAAAATTTAAATCAATATCAATTGAAGTGGGTACTAAATATAAAACCGAAAAAAATTTGTAATGGAGTGTTACTCTAATGAACTTTCCAATAATTGCGACATTGAACGTCACTAACACATAAATTCTTAAAAGTAAATATGTAACTTAACGAGGACATAGTGTTTAGAAGCATCAAGAATATTAGAAAAAATTCATAACCTTGAAATTGGATACACAAGGGTTGAACAAAAAAATTACAATAAGAAATGTATCCAAATCAATCAGGTGAAGTAACTTCAAGTAAGATGGTGTACTCACCCATCTTCCCCCCCTTCCAAGGTCTCCATCTCGGCGGTGACGTCGGCCATTTCATCTTTGAGTTGCTGCACACAAGAAAAAACCTAATTAGTATATTGTGGTAAACTGCAAAATAATTGGGAAATAACCTGCGAGAAAATGTCTTTCATTTACATATGAAACTTTCAAGAAGCTCGTCCCAGACCAGAGTCGAGAAATTTCGATGCCGAGTACTTCACATGTAGAAATACTTACATTAGTTCTTAAAACCTTATTAAAAAGTAGCTAAGAAGGATTAATTTCATTGAGTTCAAAAAAGACACTGAGGACTGAGCACTTGATTCAGAATCCTAATAATCTACGGTAATATTGCGATATTTATTGTGGTTATCAAGTAAGAGCAACTTGTGTTTGAATAGCGTTTGAGTTACCCACACCATGGAGGCTGGTAGACGTGCGGACAACCGCGTGTGCTTTCAGACCTTGACGGGTCGTGTTATGGTACGACGAAGAGTTCACGCTCTAACCAAAGTGAAGTAACGTTCAAGCAAATCTTGCGTCACCAAGTCGTGCTGCTGAAGCAGACAAAGGAAAAGTCAGAAAAAGAAAGTGAAGTGAGGCACACGCAGAGGAAGAGGCACAGAAGGTTTTGAATCGGTGCCAGCGCAACAGCGTCTTGCCTTGGCAAATAGTCTCCCCTTGGTGTCGTCTAATGTCATCCACATCATGTCGTTTATGAAACTAAACAACTAACGAGACTTAGGTGCTGAGGAGGCCATGAAGGCAGGAGCGCGATGGTGATAGGCGACGATAAACACTGATAATGACTTTGTTGAGGATTGAGAAAACGAAAATGGTAGTAACTAATTGCGATAAAAAAAGGAATTCTGGCAATGAACATAATGGCTGCGATAAAGTTGCATTTTGATTGCTATGGTTACAGAAGAAACCTTGGAAGACGATATCTCGTATATATGACATACAAACAAATTTTGAAGATGTAAAATTGTAGTTAACATTTTTTAACAAACACAAAGAAGAGTGACGAAAAACTGTATTCTTACCGAACTTAAAATATTTTCTATGATGAAATTTACATCTCCACACACAATACTTGTAAAAAAACAATCGCTAATATCCTAAATTGATACATTACTAAACTAAGTAAACATTTTGTTATTAACTTAGGCGCTATTTATCGACTTGAAATAGGAAAACTATTGTTTTCCCAGGGAGCAATAATATTTGTAAGTACTGCATATGAGTCATATTCAATTACATACATAAATATCAGCTAGCAATATACGACATTTCGAAAACTAGGGAAAATATGAAGAATAAAAAAATGAGTCCTTTGTATTTCTTACACATACAGGGTACAGTAACATAATTTCCGTTTTTCAAAGCAAAGCGCTTTGAAAATAGGGAAGTTTTGTTGTCACACCCTGTATAGTAAGAAAAATACATACAAGCAAACCGGAAAATTTGACACGCGCCAAACAGAATCTCTGGATGAGAGATAACACCAACATTTGGTGCAAGAATATTCGAAAAAGATCCAAACTGAAATTTATTAATTGAGATCACGTGAATGGAGAGAGGTAGCAGAGAGCTGCTCCCCTGGCGGCGGATGTAATCAATAAAGCAGGCAGAGTTAGACCACCTCGCTCTAACTTCCCTGAACTTCATGCGCATGCAGAGGAGCTCACAGAGACCTCTTCTTGCATGCAACTCTTTTACGTAGCATGAAACTTAGACGTACAATGGACCACTCAATCATAATAAAATAAAGTGATTTGTTGGAGTATAAATTTCACGCAGTGAAAAAATGCTACCATATCCTACCAAGGAATCAGTGACTAATCATTTAATTCTAATTAGTTCTACAAAAAATCTTGTACTTCAATCACGTAAGAACGAAACATGATACAAAATTTGTGATTTCAATTATTATGTCAAGTTGAACCAAGTAGTGAATTTCATATTCATTAGAAATTGACAATTGAAAATTAACGCAGATTACCCTCTAAACATAACCAGCATGATCATTACTTATGCTCAACGGGTAAACTAAAATTTTGATACGCGTGAATGGCTAACGGTTTGTGAGTACATGGCTGAAAAATCTACACCTGATGTGACCACTGCATGGTGCAACGGAGATAAAACTTTGTTCAGGTTCTGAACGTCATAAAACAATCAAAACATTCGCTCAAACTCTACATTACATGACAGGCTTCATAGAATTATCAACTCTCAAGTCGGAACTCTTATATGAAGCATGAACAGGCATGAATTATGCTGACCAACACTTCCGATACAATCCACGTGTGATTAAGTCAGTCAAATGTTCGTGAGGCGACTTCAGTTGTAGACATCGAAACGAAAATATTGAAACGAGTAGAGTCAATGGAATATTTTAATCCTAAAAGATCTACAACACGATAATTTGTCGCTTACATCGTTCTTAAAAAAACTGAAGACGCATTTTGTTAGACGGTGCTATTACAGCTTGTACGTGTTTTACATAAAAAATGAACATTATATAAAACACATCAAGTCAAGTAGATGCAGATTGAATGTGATCTAAGTCTCTACCAGACAAAATATAGATCATGTAATGAATATTTATAGAACTGTAGCCAGATAGGTAGTTACGAGACTCGTGGTGGGAAGATATTTCAGTGAAGTAGATTTGAAACATTGTTACTTTTGATCATGTGAAACACCACAGGTAAAACAAAAGCTGTATCGCCCAGCATTTGTTCATAATACTGTTTAGATTGACACATGCTAGATGAAGCGGACGGATACAAGCACAAATGGTTGACGTTGCTCGATGCTATTCCCACGTTGATATACAACCACTGGCAGATCAACGCGCTTATTCTAATGCGCAAGTATACAAAACTCGTCAAAATTAGAACATGATTGAGACTGAATAAGGACATTTTCATTAAAGAAATTACATTTACAAGCCCATTAATACCTTTTCACGAGATAGCGAGTCACCGTCTATCATCACGTCAGTGATGACTGCAAAATCAAGAGCAGAGTTCTGACCAAACAAACGAGAGAGCAGCGATGCATATTAACTGATCAAAACATCCGTAACCTTTACTTGTAGATGACCAGTCAAAGCACAAAATGTTAGTGGAACCTCTTAAAACTTATAAGATTAAATATTCCACTAAAATACTGGCAATACATTTAAATGAACACAATGGAGGAACGAGTACAACTTTGTCTACTGCATCAAACGCTATTGGTTTAAATGTCTAAAACATTAACCAAATCATGAGCATACATTGCAATGACCGCATTTTTATTAAAATTAAAGATACATTCCAGCATTGAATGAACACCACCCTACCATTGGTACTATGCAAGATAAATTAACCGAAAAACGCATCTCACCACGTAAAACACTGCTGACGGATTCCGTTCATGTCTCAAGTTATGAATTAGAGCCATTTTATATACTCGAGATCTAAATAGTTCTATAAATATAAAAGAGGGGAAGCCCAAGTCATGCTGGGTAAGAAACACGTACTAACACCCATCCACCTCAGAGTCTGAGGTCACACTGAGTTGTGGCACTGGCAGTGGCACGATGCAGCGGCTTCTCTTGATTGTATATTCGCTGTGTATCAAAGATACCGTAACTTGCATATTGTGATTAATACTACAAGAGAAATTGTGTACATGCTCATACAAAGCGCACTAATTATTAATTATTGATTATCCTACAAAATAATGGAACGAGTGAACGCATGCGAAAAATAGTGCATAAAAATAAATAGGCCTTCTAATTTGCAGTCAAAAGGCATCGAAAAAACACATTATTTGTGCACGAAAACGTGCTGATATATAAGATTAAAATACACAACGGTTACAATATAATCATTATAACATACGCGGCAAAAACTACAATAAGTTGCTAAGAAGTATTTCCAAGTACACTAGAAACCAAAAATTAAAAAAAAGGATAATAAAGGAGCACTATTTGAGACAATATAAACATTCTGCGTCACTAAAGACTGCACTAGCTATCCTTATGAAAGCAAACTACGGAATGAGATATAGAGAAGATTTGCAGGTACACAAATGACTGACTCAGAACACACGTGCTGCTCTCACTGTCCAAATGATATCTGAAGAGATTCCTAAACACGGGAAACTCCCTCAAAAAACGTAATCATCTAACATTATAATTATCATGAGGTGTTTATCACTTATCATAATTATCCAACGGTATTTATCACTTAGCATATGTGTGAAAGCGTTGTTCGCTTAGCCCCATACTTATCATACGGTAATTATCACTTAGTATCAGCGTGTGCCATCTTGACAAAAGTAAAATTCAAATTGTTTTCGGACTGAGTTGTCGGAAAGTTGAACTTGATTTGAACATCACGAAACACTTCAATGAAATTAGAAAGAAACTAAAGAACCTGCATTCAGTTTACACCCCCTTTAGAAAGTTGCAACAGAATTAATAGATGAAGATATTTTGCATTAAAGGTTTCCTTATTGGTTTAATAAGTAATCAACGACAGCCACGGAAATTTACTAAGAGAATCAAATGCTTCTATAATTTTCTGAAAATTGTATTGAGCAATTCCGATTACTTTCTTGCATGTTTTTTCTTCACGCGAATTGAAGTCTATAACACTTATTTCAACTATTTGGAATAAAAATGAAGGAACAGAAACACTCAAGAAAAGAGAATAAAGACAACGAGGAGGTCAAACATCGGACGCATGCAGGCACCCGCAAGAACAAGGTATCAGCACACGGAAACACCTGATCACGCTGCGGTCACGCGTCAAGGCAAGGTTTGTTATTGGCTAAGCGCCCCACGATTGAGTTCGTGCTCTGCAGTCGGTTGGTGGGTCGTATAAAATGCCCCCAAAAATGACCGAATCATGCTAGGGGACGTATCAGAGAGAAAAGTTTAACGTATTTGACGAAGCAAGCGTGTCATACCCAGCATATTGGAACGAATGCTGACCTTCCATACATATTTGTGAAGGTAACCTCTCACGTACACAACTTTTAAGTCCAGCGAAACTTGGGAAGTCGTCACCTTCATGTACGGACGGCAGACTTCCAGAATGCATGGAAATTCCTCAACGGTGACGAGACAAACAATTGTCGCTATTTCCTTCTGCTGCTACGCCCCTCCTACTCCTACGTGATGGTAGTCAATGTGCTACCAGGTATTACTTGAACCAGAGTAAATCTTTCTAGTTTATTATCCTGAACAAAAACTTACTAGCTCTGAATTTCGAAACGCGTCACACAAATGATTTTCGTCGTAAGAAATTTTTAATCGTGCATACTTTCTTCGAAAAAACAAATCGTGACTACTCCTACAAAGCATGTTTTTCTTAATCAACAAATGAGTAACCACATATTTGCGACGTTCTGTTGAATTTGGAATCATTTGAAACAAACATTCCACAAGGTCACCCCTTCTTATGCTTAAACATTCTCTAAAAAAATAGTCTTGATTTTTTTATTTTACTAAAATTAAGTTGTGCTAATTCGGGATATGCGTTCATCCCAAATTGCAAATCGAGAATCTTGAAATTTGAGAAGTGCGCATGACCGCTCGCAGCAAAAACAGAATTTAATATAGAGGGAGAAAAATCTTTACATGGGAGTGAAAAATCTTACATTCGAGCAAGGCATGAATTTCTGGTAAGTTTCTAAGATGACACAGTTGTCCGTGTCGCGTAGAAATAACACGCAAGAGTGATTTCCAGGGCAGTAGAACAGCAGCTCTTGCACTTGCAAGATTATGTTTATACGAAATTATACGAGGCGTTGTGAAAGGAGAAGATGCCAAAAACAAGTTTTGAGTAATCACTACACTAAGACGTAACTGGGTCTGGACTGTGCTATTTCACTGGGACGCTGCGTCTGAACGGCGAACAGCATCATTTAGCTGACGGAACCAGAGAATCAAACTCGGCTGAGATTTCGGTACCATAAAACGTGGATTTTTTGTTAGCTGACGGCGTCTTCGCTCTTTTAGCACGGAAAGCTTAATATACGTACAATATGTAAATTTCTGGGAAAAACATGACAACAAGGTAAAGGTCTCTTCCTTTCAATTTCAACAGAGAGAACGAAAAAGAAATATCAATTGTGCACCAGAACCAATTGATCCTGCATGACCTAATAATCCTTTGTCAATAAGAGACACGGCTAGACATCAAAAATTCGACAAACCAAATTAATGTAATATCATATTTTACAGAAGTTACTTACGTAAAATATAATTCTTATTAAATTTTCACTCCAATGATACGAAAGTTTGACCCGAATTTTTAAGGAGATTTTCGAGTTTTAATTTTTTCCATAGATATTTTGTGAAATAAGGGTCAAGTTATGAAACATGAATCTTATTGAAATACAATACAAATCATAGTTCAAAAAATGGATGGGTAAGCAAGGGAGTCTGAAGTTGTTGGTAAAGTAATATTTTATGATTCTTCACTATTTTGAGACCTAAAATTACAACACGTTACTCTCAAATACAAATTTAATTAGAAAAAAGCGGATTAAGAACCTCCAAACAAAGCGTCCAAACTTCATAGAAGCAAATATTAACAATTATTTCAATAGCAAATTCATCATACGACCGAAACCGAGCTAACAGATCTTTCATTGCATCAACACGATTTACACGAACAAAAACTTGAATTTTCGTATCCTAGTTACGCGTTGTGGGGCTAAACATCAGCATTGCTGGATACCAGAAATCCAAAAATTCGTGATTGGCAAAACAAGCACACGGACAACCGCGTGAATAATTCAGGTAGATAACATACGGGTTACGTATTTACTCTGTTGGGCGTATTACTTTCAAGTCAAAAAATAAATCGTTTTAGTTGCGTAAAAATGTTACGAAAATACGAGTACTGATATATTTCAAAACACTTATTAACACTCAACACAACAATATTACGAGTCTTACGACGGTTATAAATAACTACTTCCCATTTGCTAATATTTTTTACCACGCTATACGCATAACCTAATACTAAGAATGGCCGTCGTATGTTTATATATTTATTTATGTTTCGTGTCACTTAAAAAAAATTAGAGAGATCCAGAGCCTTATATACTCGAGTCCGTATCATGGATACCGAGTTCGGCGGGGTATTGCCCTATGATTCGGGTACATTGTACCCGAATATGACACGAATTGTAGAGTCAATTGCAGCAGTAGAAAACTAAGTGTCTTAGTTTTCACTAGGAATGTTATTAAAGAAATACTCAATTAAAACCTTTGTCCTTTGTAAATATATATAAAGTTAAAGATATTGCATTGCGTTCTAATATGTAATTTTATTTAATATCTTTCTAAGAGCATTTGCCATCATTTTTGATGGCACGGGTATTATCACAAAATCTCAGCCGTCATTTTTGACGGCTGGGTACACTAGTCCCACTATACAGGATGGCCCAAAAAAGGTTTACCCACGTTTAAAATGTCAATTTTTCAACGAATTAAGATATTTTGGATCTGTTTGCTTTATTCGGCGTAGAATATAATTGTCTATCAGTCTCTGCACAGTTTTAAAAATACGTAGCCACTCCATAACATTTAATAGTTAAGTAATAGGCACCAAAATGAAAGTTGCGCAAGAATTGTTAATTCAAGTTTATGAACCCCTGTAAATAAAACAACAGTCTCTGTACATCGTTTATCACTTAAAGAACCTGCATTTGAAATAATAGAAAGAAAACCTTTATTGAACACAATTGTCTTTACTATCCTCTTTCTTCTACTTGATCGCCATTCCTATTTACGCAAACCTGGACTTTTTCTCATGCTTTTCACTACTTTTTTCATGCTTATCACTACTTTTTTCACACGATGTGGATTATCTTTTAAAATGTTAACCTCTGCCGTGATGCGCATCCTCAAGTCATCTAAATTGATTGGAGGAGTTGCACACACTTTGTTTTTCAAATATCCCCATAAAAAATAATCACATGGTGTTAATCAGGACTTCGGAGAGGCCATTCGATATCATGGCCCAGAGCTATTATGCGGTTTTGGAAGATTTCCAACAAGCGTTCCTTTACAATTACTGATCTGTGAGACCAGGGAAATGTTATTCAAAATTGTTTCGGACTTGTAAACTTCCTGTTTGTAGATACGTTACTACAATAAAAACTCGCTGTTCTGTTGAAAATTGCATCGTTGATAAGGGCTCTGAAAGTCATTTATTAATTACAGAAATCATGTGAAATACTGTACAAACACCAACTTAAATACGCTAAATGTATCATGCGTACGATTATGTTAACTCATGCTTAGTTATGTTATAAAAAATCGTTTTTTTATTTACAGGGGTTCATAAACTTTAATTAGCAATTATTGCGCAACTTTCATTTTTGTGCCCATTACTTAACTATTAAATGTTATGGAGTGGCTACGTATTTTTAAAAATGCGTACAGAGGCTGATAGACAATTATATTCTACGTCGAATAAAGCAAACAGATCCAAAATAGCATCATTCGTTGCAAAGTTATGACATTTTAAACATGGGTAAACTTTTTGGGTCATACTGTATAATAATACCCAACTTATTGCTTGCTTGCTTGGGCCGTCTCTGTCACGCTCTTAAGGATTTAGATAGGAGGAAATTCGGTAGGGTATACATGTATTGTAAGCAGTGTATTGTGGATACCAAAGGCACATCCTTCAATGTGGAAACTCCTTCGTAAAGCCCGCGTTCACTGGCAAACCAAACGAAAAATTCAGTAAAAACACGTATTTTCACGAGTGGGTCCACTATTCTACATACATAATCGATTATGTATCTCCATCTCTCTCTCTCTCTGTAGCTGAGTGTGTCCGTCCCATTTCTTGCTATCTATTACTGAAGAAAAATTATTAAACTGAAATCAGAACGGGTATGCATGTATTAAAAGCGTTGTATTGTGAATACCAAAGGCGCCGGATCACTATAAAATACTCGATTTTTTCCGTTATCAGCGTTCTTCTCTTACACGGCCATGTTATTGGTAGATAAAATAAAATAAATGGATGTTTTGTATACGTTCATGAAAAATATCCAGATTCTGATAGTACCACGGGTAAAACTAAAAAAATTTTATTTTATAGAGCCTGAATTTTTTCACTTTTAAATCAAAGAATACACAATGGAAGTCTTGTATATATTAATAAAAAATATTCATTTAAAGCACAATAATTCGTCAAATCTTTAATGCATTCATCTTTATAATAATTTTAAATCAGTAAAATCTAAACCGTGGAACTTCTCCAAAAACTGTCTAGTTGTTAATAAAATTATTATCTTAATTTTTCAAATGCTTATTTAATTTATTACTATTTTGTCACATGTTAAGAATTTCTAACCCAATCCGAAGTACGAAAATCGCCTGGCAACTCCACAGATTCTCAGACGTACGAGTCCGATTCGACGCACCAGCATCTCAACAAACAATCTAAACTCGAACTCGTGAAGCATGGTTGAGACTGTAAATGAAAGAAGAGCAGTGCAGGCAGCAGAGCTCATGGCTAGCGTGTGACGCCCCCTTCGTGTGACCTGATAGCATTGGTCCACACTTGCTGTAGTGCGGCGTCTATAAACGTGTCCTATACTCGCCTACAGTTTTCAACTATAAAAATCTATTGTTACATCGCAAAAAAATAGTGTACACGTTAAAATCAGTATGCTGTTCACATTACGTGTGTCGACACTCATTCCACACTCGCAACTCAACGAAGTTCAATTTACAAGAAGACATTGAGATCCGCATCCCTGGTGCTGTTCGTAAAAATTCTCGGAACCAAAACATTATGAATGCAAAGATGATTACAAATTCTGGTCGAGTGTCAACATGGTCACTTCTTTAGGTAAACCCGCTGAAGGAATGATAGAACGATGATAAATATTTAAATTTTGAACTCCTAGCAAAATTCTTCGAAGTCAGCACTTCCATAACCAGGGAAAATCGCTTCATGGTTTTCCAGTAACTTTTAGTCTGTGAAGAATGAGTGTAACTGCAATAAAATGAGGTAATAATTCAAAAGTTTATAATTCGCTCGAAAAGTATTAAGGGAAGTAAACTTTACCAGACCACAAATAATATCAGCAAGCATGCAATCGAGGACTTTTGTCTTTTAAATCTTGCAAGTAACAAACACCATTTAAAGGATCACGAGGAATTTCCTAATCAGAAACCAGCAGCTGTTCATCTGAAACTCTCTACTTAGAAAAAGCCTCGAATTTTAAAAAAAATGGCCTTGACCATTGACGTAAATGCACATGTTTCCTTATCTTATAACTGTCAGACATGAGCAACAAAGCCGAGTATTTCTGACTGGTCAACACCCGAAACTATTGAGCTACAAGTGAACGTTATCGTGCGAAAATACACAAAACCAGTCGAGAGATACAATTTCATAAGTGAGGCACATGCGCTTCAAACCAAGAATTACCTGAAACGAGTAAGCATCAGACACTAGAATGCTATCACGGGGTAACGTGAGTCCTTCCAGCCTGAACACAGAACTCCTCGTGGGTTGAGTGATGTGAGGAGGAGGTGCTCGTTCGTAAGCATTCATACGCGAGACATGAGTGGCCCTGAATGTTGGTGTTGCGACAGAGGAGTAGGGCGACCGACTTCTCGATTGCGATACCGGCCCTCGAGTGATGATTTCGTCGTAAGTATCGCCAGACTCGAACGATCCAACATCAGATAAATCGTTGGAGTCCAGAGACTCGTCTTCATAGATCGAGTCAACCAATCGCCGGGACATTCTCTGTGACATTTGGCCGAAGAAAGGTTGCTGTCGCAGAGGCCATTTTGATGAATTAAGTGATGGAGTTGTAGATAACTTTTTGCGCAAAGCAACTGGCTGAGAAATTCTCTTCTGAGTATTGCCTCTCTTGATCTTAGGAGCCCGTGGTTCCCTCTCCAAAAGCTCGTGTGCGTGGTGGTAGTTGTTTTTATAGCCATGATAAAAAAATTCCCCTTTGATTTCATCCAATTCTTCACACTCACTACCAAAAAGAGTGTTCTCGTACTGGAAATTTTCTGTCCGAGTGCCGACGACGGATCGTTGCAGAGCCGGTGACCTAGAGTAATAGGGGGAGGCAGTCTCACGGTAATGATCTGCGTCGTGTTGGTTCCGACGGGCGGCAGAAACGTCAGGACTAGGTGGAGAAAGGGAAGATCGCTGGGTGGTTGAAGTACAGCCGTGCCTAGACACTTTCATGACCTCCCCGCGATGAAACTCAAAGCAGTCACCGCAACACCAACAGCAACACACGCTGCACGACCCCAACATATCGATGGATGACGAGAACTTCAATGAAGATAATCCGGTGGCACTACTCAACACAGGGGCACGCGACAACTGTAGCATCGACGACGGTCGAATTTCTCTGATTTGCCAGCTCAAGACTGTCAAGAGTGAACTAGTGTTGATCAGCTTTGAAAGTCAGAAATACTTCGTACTGAATGCTTAGCAATGTGGCTAGCCAAGATTTTTTTCAAGGAACACGTACGATGAGATTCTGATGACAGAAAACAAGTGGGAGAGTTTTTCAAGAAGAACGATACAAATATAACTATTGGGACACAATGGTGTTTTCCGGTGACAGGATGCACTGCCCTTACATCGACTCCTTATCATCAGTTGGTCACCAGCTCTGTTGTGATGTCGTCGGAAGTCCGGGAACAAAACTTCGTAATACTCATACACAGGGAATTTTCTCTGTGATTTCAACTAAATTTTACACTTGCATTTCATAGACAACTGACACCAATGAGCATAAAATGCAGTGGAAATTAGTATTTCCTTCTTAAAGTGTTCCTCTCTTTAAGTGGTCAAGTAATCACAGATCAAAACAAGATTTATGATAGGCCAAACAAGTATCTAGATTACTGTAGGAATAATTCCGCCGGATAACTCAATTAACAGCATTAGACGTATTGTGTCCAAAATAAAGTTTTCGTTGCGCAAAATTTGTCACGAAAATACGAATATTGGTGAGTTTCGAAACCACACGATTCAGTGTCACATAATGAACCACAAGAATAAAAAGTTTACTAAATTAATGCCTCAGTGAACGTTTACTGAAGTAAAGAACTGATGATTTAAAAAAAATATGAGAGGCAGAAAAACTACCAGATTTATGTACAAATTATACCACTATTAGCACACAACTTCCATCGTTATTTTCAAATTGAACTATACATCACAAAGACCTCAGAAGCTAAGGTGTTTCTGAGCCAGAACAAAACTCACGGCAAAAAATTTGACCCTTTTAGAGGGAAGCAAATAACACACCTCACAACACTAGGACTATCAGGGTACTGAGTGACGTTCCCCCGCACTCAGCTGTGTAGTGCATTAACCAATAAACGACGAGTATTGTGTGGCTGCGGTTGACGCACGGGAGAGAGAGAGGTGCAGTCTGCCTTGTGTTCATTCATCGCTTGTTCTCAGAACACGTCAATAGAAAACGTGAACACTGGCAACCTCAATAATAGAAGCAATGTTTATGACATTGACTTGATTACGACACAGAGATCCAGAGCAATGTTCAAAAGTGAAACAGAGATCCAGAGCAGAAAACAAGGGAGGTTTTAAATTCTGGCTCCTGTAGGTAGCAAGGTAACAGGACATCCTACGAAGTTTTCCTACGATGACGTCATACACCGTCAATGACGTGGAAAATATTAAGAACAAAAATAGGGAGAGGAGGAGGACGAGACTATAGTCAAGGACGCATTGCTATGCAGGTCACCACCGTTTTGTTGCTTCCATAAATCCTGTTACTTATACGGCACGAAGGCTTATACTTCGAATAATGCCATCACATGAGACCAATACTGATTACCTATCACTCTTCTAGTGCCGGTCTATTTTTGACGAGCAGTGAGCAGATTCGAAGAAAATACATTAAAAGGATCTCCAGTTCTTAAAGCGACATCGTCAAGGCAATCCACGAAAAAAACAAAATATACAATTTACAGGTAGAATAGAATAGAATAGAATGAGGCTATAGGAACGAACCTTCTGGCCCATTCTTGGGTCGGATAATTACTTCGATAATTATTCGGTTGTTTACCCAAGTCCCATGCCGTATTTCTAGCCGCGTCAACAATGTCGGCAGCGGGATTCGAACCCGAGTCTTTCTGCTCGCAAGCAGATTCGCTCACGAGTCGACCAAGCTCTAATTATATCTTATGGATATAATTAGAATTATATTCATTTTATCAATTATTATCGAAATCAAAGTGAAGACTGTCGAAAGGGAACGTTTAGACAAGTTTAGATTTTGTAGCATTGCCAAATGAATGAAGAAACAAATATTGGACATGTTGGGCATCATAAAAAATTCAGAACACAATGTCGAATAGCAATAGAAAGAAATGAATAATGAGGACAACCCAACTTTTTAACTGAAACCACAACAATTTCTCACAAGCAGCGCTACTGAACCTGTGCAGGAGACGACGCCTTGTCCCCCGCATGGACGCAACATCAGCATTGCGACATCAACCCACTCTTAACCCTACAAGGCTAAATTATATTGAAACATTGCGTAAATTGTCACTCATAATAAGGAGTCTTGTGTAATTTCACTCAACGTACGTTTGGAAGAAATGTTCAGAACATAGACCTGAAATGAATTATTTCCAATCTACTTCAGGAACGACAGTCGTCTATACAAAGTTAAAAAGGTGATTAACCTCCCTGTCCCCCTTAGAACGTTAGCTTTTCAAGAAATCGCTCAAGGATGATAATTCTCATCAGCATCAACTTTTATTAGCAATGCACGTCATAAGGATAGTACGAGAGGATTCTCTTGATTCAAATGAAAACTATATTTAAACAGAAAATACACGAATTAATAAAAAAAGACTGGAAAATTGATTCAGCTAAATTCAAACGATACGGATGTGAAAATTTCAATGTCAATCAACCAAAATGTAAAGTTTTGAAACTTTGTCATCGGTGTCCTTGAAACCGATTTATACATTTTTCGTGGAAAGCTTGCATATACGAGTGCAATATTAGCCTCACTACAATAATGCCATTTATACAGTAGAAGGTTAAAATAATGTTGATAACATAGTATCAACATAACAAGGTAAATCCATGATTATAAAATGTTAAAACACCTACATATATAATAGACAGAATCTCTATCTCTCAATCTGTGTATGTCCGTTCCATTAGTTCGTTTGTACTACTGAAGAGCAGTTATTGAAGTGAAATCAGAACGGGTATGCATGTTTTATAAGCATTGGATTGTGATTGCAAAGGCGCCGGATCAATATAAAATACTCCATTTTCCGTTATTAGCTTTCTTCTCTTACGCGGTCATGTTATCGGTAAATACGATACAGAGTGGAAGTTCTGTATACATTCATGAAAAATATTCAGATTCTGATAGTACGAGTAAAACTCAAAAATGTATTTTATTTCATAGATCCTTCATTTGATCACTTATAAACCAAAGAATTCCAAAGGGTACTATCTGGGACATGTTATCGCTAGATAAGATAGAGAATGGAAATTTTGTGTATATTATTGACAAATATTACGGGTTTCCGTACGGGTTTGAAGGTGAGCTATACAAAATATTTTACGTGAACCATTTACAGATGAAGGCGGCCAAAAGACGAGGAAGCGTTTAATTGCACGTGTATGACAAGCATAGGTGAGAATAGCTAAGCATGATACGAGAATAGCTAAGATGTTGGTAAACAATCCCAGACGCTCTCGATGTGCTACAGGAAGTCACGCAGCAAACTCGTCCAAGGTCGATAAAAATATAAACTAAATAACTAGATTATTCCCATATCAGCGCGAAAGGGAAGGAAGAGACATCAGTACATCCCAGAAATGAACGAACAGAAATTTCACAAACAAAAAATTAAAATAAATTCATAGGTGCCTGATAACGTTCGTGCCTATTTACAGGATAGAAATGGAACACAGTGAGCACAATGAGCAAAATGGCGTGAATTCATTCTTAAGGAGTAACAAGGAGTATGGAGAAACGAATACTGCTATTTGACGGATATGTTCTACATAATACGTAAGTAATAGAATGCATGCAGTGATGAGCAAAGTGCACTACCGAATTAGTAAAAAAAATTAAGGTCTATGAATAAAGCGAGAGCTAGTGTGTGATAGCTATTATCTGCAACTGTACAAGTTTGTAAACACGATTAATGTTTACTACAGAAAATAGTAGCTAGAACCCATTTTAAAACCAATGTGTTATCTAATCACAATAAAAACTTTCCATGTTGGTAGATATGTTACAGGTATGCCTCTATGTTCATAAATGTTCTGGGATTCAAGCATGCGATTCTTTCGCTTACAAATCTAAGTTTTTTCTGACTTGGAATTTTAAAGGAGTGATAATAAAGTAACGGATATAGTATTTCGTCACCTACAGCTTTTTACCATTTACAACATGTCTGGAGGCTCACAGAAAGTTTTGGGTACAAGGGCATCGAGATGATGAGCAAACGCTTTGATGAGCTTAGCGTAGTCAACCCGTAGTAAAAATGAATAAAAAGGAGACAGGAAGAAGGCAGCAGCTGCCTATATCGCAGCACAAGTACAGGGGCACTCATCCTCCCTTTCCCTGCCATACCAGATAACGAACGCAAACACAGTAAGTATCACAGAGTTATAATGAAAGCTCAATATACACACGGACGCCACAAAGCAATTCATAAAATCAGAGGAAAGCTCATCTCCGACGCACGATGCTTCTATCATAAGGACCGAGAAATATAGACGTCATAACTCAGGAAGCTCTTCATCGCCTCATTATCGAGCTGAACTCTAAGAGTCTCGCAGTCTACAGTAGCTTTCTTTGTCAAGGTAGTATTGAACACAAACGCATTCAATAATTTATGAAAATAAAGAACAGTACTTCAATAATGGTTACTTGGTTATTAGAAAACAGGGTCTACTTCGAAAAAGTCTCGGGAAAATTTACCGCATTAAGAGTAAGAATGAAAAAGACAACGCACAGTTGAGAATATAGAGTAAAACTGTTCAAAACGTGCCGTTGATTTTTCCTCCGGACAGTGAAGACGTGTATGAAAGAGAACACAACACACACACACACACCTGATCTTGATATTGTACGACAGTGTTAGTTGTTCAAGAGCCGACTTCGAGTCGTGGAAATGTCAGTGTCAGTTGTTCGACACGCGCTGCAAGAGTGTACACTTTAGCAGTAGAGCGTTCATCTCGAGCCTGCGAACGTATAGTGCAGCGAGCACCCGCATCACGTGTGGACGTCGTGAAAGCCTGGCGCTAGAATGATGTATTGTTCGTATAATAAATACCAGAGATACAACAACCACGGCTCCAAGTGACGTTCTCGATGTTAGTGATACACTGCATATGCGTGAGATTGACACACAAAAGAAGGTATCAACATGATTTACGGCATTGACACTACTCACGGCTTCGACAGCTATTGAATTGTGTTCTGACGTATGTCAGAATAAGGGGATGTCTTTGGGAAGGTACTTCAACATGGAAGAAAAGGCAGGGTCAATTCAACGGAGTAAATACAAACTTTGAATTATCAGATACTAATTATCTATTGAATTTGAATTTTTTTAATGGGTAAAATAATGTATGATTTTAGGACGAGTGCCTGCTTGCAAGAGAAACTGCCAGCCCGTGTACGCTAAGTAGCTCAAGGACAGAAAACAAGCACTGGCCACAACGAATACTTGTTTATGTACTCATATTTAATGCACGTAAGTCTTCAACTTCGCGGAGAAGGGCCAGCATGCAGACATCACGGGCCAATTAGCTCTCTAGTTTGCTTAATTAGCCTGTCAGTTTGCAGTTCAAGAGGCCAATAATCAGACTTTATAGCAGTGAGTCTTGCTCCAAAACGAGATGGACTCGAGCCAAAACTGGAACTCCAGGCACAGCCACTGCAATCTGCAGCAGAACACACGCTGGGTTTTGGCCAAGGCTCGCAGCTTTTGGTGTGCTAATGTCGAAGAGTTGTTCCAAAATAAAACTCTTTTGAACAGCAAGAAACACACAGAAATTGCGTTTAAGAAAATACTGCAGTCTTGCATGAAAAAATCTTAAGACACATCTTGTTTCGAACGTGGACTGCTTGAAACACATGTTTAACTCCTCCCATTGACGTTGGTTCTCTTCACTTTATTAATCTCTGGAATGACGTTCTTTTCAGGGTATTAATCTCTGGAATAACATTTTCAGGGTATTAATCTTTGGAATGACGTCTTTTCAGCGTATTAATCTCAGGAATAACGTTCTTTTCAGGGTATTAATATCTGGAATGACGTTCTGTCCAATGTATTAATAGCCGAAATGATATTTTCAGGTTATTAATCTCTGGAATGACGTTCTTTTCAGGGTATTAATAGCTGGAATGACGCTGTTAAAACAGCACATTACCAAAATCTAGAAGAAACATCTTGGCAGGATACCACTTGCCAGGTCTGTAACTCGACAAACTCCTGGCGCTTGCCTTGCCAGCTAAGGAAAGAAGAGAAGAAGAGAGAAAAGGAGCACTGCGGCATTATAGATTTCTTCAACTGTGGCACTGCTTTTCCCCACGTCGTTTTATTCTCATTTAAAGTAGATTTATGGCACATCCCTTGTGATAAGTACCGTCATCTACTGCAACTAGCCATTGCTTGGGTCAAATTAGGTGTAATGTCACTTAGAAAATTAACCACACTAAATATGCACGTATATAATCAATGTAAAGAAAGCTTTAACCATAACAATTTTTACGAAGATAAGTAACGATTTGAGAACGTATTTTTCTTGAAAAAGTTTAAAATTAAATTGTACGTTAGAATACAGAGTAAAACTGGAGTAAAAATTCAAATCGCCACAGCAAACAGACGGAAAACAAGTTTACTATCAGTACCACTAGACTTCGTTCATGAGAACGAAGGGCAGTGACCTTCCACAGCGGTGAATGGTGCAAACATCCCCCCAGGCCCCACAACACACAAGAAAACGAGAACAAAAACTAAACGATCGCTGGAAAACATGTCCGGGATGACCAAGGAGGCAGCCTTGAGTCTAGGCAGACTACTTACGACGTGATTACCAGTACCTCAATAACACAAACAAGTAGAGCTGCACAGCTGGACATCCCACCTGCTCTTTAGCCTTCAATTATTAGATTTCATCGAATATTCAACAAAAATTTAAATGCCGTGTTAGATGAGGACAACTTTGAGCTGTCACTCAATAACATCTGCAATACATTTTTTCAGAAGCCTAAAATCACTATTTCCCAGACATGACTGACCAATACAGAGAAGACACTGCATATTAGATTCATCTGGAACTGAGAAAATTTGTAAAATCAAACAACTATACCAGTGCAATTTATCATCCGAGTTTCTCACCTTAATGTCCTATGAACACTTTCGCTACCAAAGAATCATACACGAGTGATAGTTAATTTCACTAACGAACCGCGTCACGCACCCGTGAGTGACAGTCCTTTTCTTAAAAATTGTGCCACTCATAATGTAGCACACCTATTGTTATTTGATAGTTCTCAAATAAAGCCGGTACTAACGACCAGGCAAGTATGGGGTACTTGAGACAGTTTTTGGCTTTTACTTCTTGTTCGCACGTTACAGTCTCTGTCTAACAGTCCTTCCAGGGTAACATCTTTAAAGCCGTTGAGATGGTTGAGTAAAGCATACATACAATGAAATTTAATTCCAGATTATTCTCCTCAGTAGAGAAGTGCTTGTCTGTCAAAACACAAGTCAACTTAAACTTTCTCATTTCTTTGTGTCATTCATGTAATGATAACACTGTGCCATGAATAAATCCCTACCATTAGATGCCATATCACTTATTGCAGCAGTCACTCGTGTGTGAGCTCCATGGAGTCTCAAGTTAAAATCTTACATTCACGTGCTGTGTCACTCATTGTGCAAAGTTCAAAAATACACAACAAATCATAATACATATTCAGACACGTCAAAATAATCATATTAGTGCAATCAAAATTTCAAAATTCAAAAATGAACAGTGGGTTCTAAAACCTAATGCAGAAATTGGATTTGGTACTGAATGTGTTTACTAATAGCACAATACGGCCACATTATGCATCAATAGATTCAAGCTCCATTACCTGCTGATGAAGAGTAGCTCTGCAAGGGCAGTTCCGGTGGTGAAGATGATCAAACGTTGTGTCGTACTCATCACTCCAAGCGCTGAAAGAAGTGCTTACGTCATCACTGATGACGTCACCAGGACACCCACTTGAAGTTGGTCGGACTCTGCTGCTCAGCGTCAAACTGCGAGCCACAAGCGCTTTTTTTCGGCGTCTAAGAGAAGCCGTCCATGTCTTTTCATTCAACTTTGAAACGTTCAAGTCCTTTTCGTTTAATTTCCAATCAGCCCGGTTCTTTTCGTTCAACTTCATGACATTATTTGTGTCAGGTCTTTCAGTACAGCTGGAATGGCTGCGGATGACATGCGGCGAGCATTCCTTATGTTCTTCGACGAATCTCGAGGCAAGATTTGTTCGACTAAGCCCATCCATTTGATCCCGCAAAGCCTCTAAAGGCTTGTTCGTGCTTAAGTTGTTTATAGCGCTGAGTTTCACGTTAACAGGAGAGGGACAAACTTTTTCCGGTATCTTGTTAGAACCAAATTTCTTAGCCAAATTCTTAGAAGACACACGGAAAGACGAAGTTCGTTTTCGGGCCATTTTCTTGAAACTACAGTTGCTCTTCAGTTTGGATAAGGGGGTAGATACACTAACAGAACTCAGAGGACGATTTTCATCCTCGTGCATTTCCACTTTAGCTCTCGTAACGAAGTTATAAAAATTTTCGTTATCACAGTTATGTGAGTCGTGAGTATATGAATTGAGTACGAGATCACTGCTGCTGTGTTTAAATTCATTCATTGCGCTAACTTCATGAGATAACAGAGGAGCAGAATCCACGTCTCTTCTCCGTGCCTTGTTTACCTCCGTAACACCGGAATCTGGGCCACGGAGTCTGACAACAGGGGCGTCAGCCAGAACGTCAGGCGGCTGTGGCTCCGAGAGACAGCACACGCATCCACTTTTGAGATCGTTAGCTCGAAGTTTCGTGATGATGTTTACGTCCTCGACAGATCCACTTTTTTTGAGTACAGTTCTGTAACAACCAGCGGCGTGATCAGCTGAGCTGTGACGAAGTTTGCCAGCGTGAACGGCGTCGGAGTCAAAGATTCGATCTGGTCGCGCTGCGTCGCTGGCGCTCCGGCAAACATGGTTGTTTCTTTTCTCACTTTTGCTCCCGCTAGAGTTTTTGATCGAACAGTGACAACCACAAACACAAACGTCCAGCCGTCTTTCTTCACAGTTATTCTGAGAGCGTTTGATTACCAATGACCGGACGGTGGATTTTAGAAGCACTGTGGGTTTAGTAAAATCAGAGGAGCCGTGTTTCCAGAACCTCAGGAGGCTGACGGCGAATCCGAAAAGGAATTCGGACCAGTCTTTTTTAGGCTCAATAGCCGTAGACGATGAACTGATGGCCGCCATTTCCGGCCACCATCTCTTCACATACAACACCTGCGCGGGATGTTACACACACGAACGCACCTCCTCCAACACAAGTGAAAAAGTCCACACCGAAAGCAGTAACTAAATTGAACTACTAACACTATCAAGGCACATATACTTACAATCACCGTGAATAAAGCCTACTTACAGTACATGAATGTAGAATCTGGAGAAGGACGAGTTCACATCAACATGAGTAATTATTAAATTAAACAACTCAATCCTAAAATGATTAAAAAATTGCTACGATGAGCACCGGGCATATTTTTTTCACAATAAAATCAGTTCATCGCAGAAATGTTTACGGTTCCAACAAAACATTTTCGGAAGAATCGCCCTACCGAAGGCCAGTATTCAAGACGTGTACCAATTTGAATACGTTATACTACAGCGAACACCACCGCATTTATGATGTCAAAATTGAATAGAATAACAAAAGAGGTGATCGTCCGAAATGAACTGTGATTCAACCTAGCGATGCCAAGAGTTGTAGTTTAACGTGCATAAGATTTCTGGAAGGATTTAAAAACTTGGCTCATAGCTAAGTATGCGACAGATTGCCTAGATTTTCATAGATTATATTAACAGCATCACAGTATTAACAGATTTCAATTATATTAACAGTATCACCCATGATTAAATAAAAGTTTCAATACAATGTGACAACCACTACGAAGCCGTTTCATTAATACAACAAGAAACACTTGTAATCAAATGTTCACTGTTATTGAGACTGGAATCTAGAGAAAGTTATGATCAAAACAGCAACAATGTGTGGAATTCCACAGTCAGATCCGCTATTTTGATGTCATAGCCTAGTTCAACGTACGATCGTAACATTCTGTTAGATGCTTGTTGTAAACTGTCGCTGGACAATCAAAGCGAAAGAGGCCGCTATTTTAAAAACAACCTCCTAATTTTCTGAAGAAAGCAAAGCTTTCGAGAAGCATAAAAAAGAAGGGAACAGAGGTAGTGAAGGGATGAGGCAATGAAGAGAAGAAGTAGAGAAGGGGTGAGGCAATGAAGAAAAGAGGTAGAGAAGGGGTGAGGTAGCTCTATCGCGTGTCTCCATGAGATCAAATTGGAGTCGTTGTGTAGCGTGGTGGCCGTGCAGCAACTAACATCAACATGTATAGTAAAAAAAATACAGTGAACAGTCAAATGATGTGCAATTATATTCCTATAACATCGCTCAGTCATGCATGATTTTACCCCATCATAAACTTTAGAGATGCCGAAATGTATATGAATACCAACAGATTTCCATCAATGATGTACAATAAAATAATCAAATTTTGAAAACACCGTTCCTTGAATCACAATACGACTTGATAGCAGGTGCGTTATGATACCAAAAATTGGAACTTGAGGAATTGAAGTGTGGTTGAGAATTGTATGCAACTGTAAAACTTTCTTTTGCATGTAGCTAGGTCCAGCATACGAAATATATGCAGAATATATGTGAAGAAAACCAGAGCACACATGAGTATCACAAACACAGAGTGCTCAGGACGAATAGAAAAAAGATTGCGTCGACAGAGTAGAAAACGAAAATCCCAAACGTTGTCGACAAAACGAGCACAGGAGAAATAGCGCAATTGAAGGCAGTTAGCGTAACGATGTGAGCACAGGGGCGCCAGCGCACATGCGGGCTTCAGGAAGCTAGGCCGGTCTGTCGAGCCGCCAGTGTGTGGGTACTCGACTTGAAGTAACGCGCAACGCGTATCCTAGTAACTAATGAAAATATTCCACGGATAATTCAACAAGTATACTTTTATTCAGTCATCCGTTTACTCTTGTAGGAGCCGTACTGTTTGGAATGTACAACAGGCTGGCGTTTGAAAAATGAGTATATCCTGTTCCTCTCATTACTCACATACGACACGATACGCGAGGAATGCACATTTTTCCAAGCTGGCCTTCGAAATGTATACCGACAACAGTTCATAATGAATGCAGTAGGTTTTTTTATGTCTATATAATAGGTGTTAGCGTATACGAAGTCATCTTTTGAGTACTTTTGAACGCGATATGATTGGCTGCTGCAATGCAAAAAAGGACACGGCTGTTGTGAAACTTTGATTTGCTTTAAAATATCAGTTAGATTGATAAATTCGTTTTTTAAGCGTAAAAATTAGTTTTAATCTTGGTTAACAAACCTCGATATGCTGAAAATGACTTTTCGAAACATGGGAAAACACTTCTCTACCGAAAAGAAAAGAGGGTCATGAGTCCAAGCACTCCCACGAGCACCAATAGGTCATAATGGACGTTACGGACAGAACAAAGACTGTAATGAAAGAGAATGAGAAGGACTTCAGAGGGCAGAGCGAGTGCAATTACCACGTGATGGATGGAAGCCATTCAGAACCTCAGTCTCAGCCGAGGGAACATTAAGAGCAAGAAAATTCTCATTGAAAAACAGAGACGTGAGAAAGGCAAGCACCAAAGCACTGCAGCAACAAACACAAGAGCGGATGTTTCGAAACAGCGTCCGCGTTACTAGGGTTCAGTGACAGTCCTAAGAAATTAACGTGTGACTTCACAGGCAACACAACAGCTCGAAATGACGAGGATGAGCCAAACTGACTAATTATTTTAGGAGCGTTGTTTCCCGTAGCTGATGTTGTTGGTTTTCGCGAGAAATGTTAATTGGTCGCCAGTTTTTGTGAGTAGCGTTCACGATCAAATTTCTGCGTCATGGAATTCCAGTGAACAAATTAGCCCGTACGATGTCTGAGGGACGTTAATTTCTCCGTAATTTTTTTTTCGAAAAGAGTTTTAACACTTCTCCTTAACGCATTTACTTAACACACAGATACCAGTGAACTCGGTGCACCAAAACAATCTTGAGCTTAGAGGAACAAGTACGTGAAGTCTGTTCGTAAATCGTCTGTTCACTTTTACTCTTTCGTATGCGATGCACAGATCAAGTATGAATATAATTTTGCAAAGCCGAGGAGGGCCGTATATACATTCTCATCTTTATTGTTTCCCACACATGGAAGACGTACAAATCAAATTAAAATTTCCCTCTCATACATTAAGGTTCCATATAACAACGGGTATTCCATCCCTTATACAGTTCATGTGACGAATACAATAAGTAACTTTGCATGTGTAATTTAGCTGGCGACAAGAAATGCCAGTTTTGTTTAATTTAAACAAGCTGTTTAACTATCGTCACTCAACGTAGAGATGAGGCAACCCTGCTCCAGATAAGGTTGCTGGGACGGTTACGCACCGACAGAAGTGGGATTACTGGGCGGGATTTAGCAGGGACGGGAGTGGGATTACTGGGAGGATTTAGCAGGGACGGGAGTGGGGTTGCTGGGGGGATTTAGCAGGGACGGGAGTGGGGTTGCTGGGAGGGAGGTCACATCAGATGAGGCCTATAAAGATAGCGGCAAGATAGGCCTGCAATGTGCAGCCCCTAGGAAATAGATGGCGGCAGCTGCACGGGGTACACAATAGAGCAGCGGACCCTCAACCATATATGTCCGTATGGGTCCATAAACCTTGCATGGATATTCCGTTCCCAGCCCCACACGTGGTTCTATGGGGTCCTTCAATCATATATGACTGTACATGTACTCCATACATGTTTAAACACACATGCTTAGATGGGTTGGACGACCTTGGACGGTGGAATGGTTCCTTCGTACGCTATACGCTCCCTCCCATTGGTACCAGAACTGCCATATCGAACACCACGGCTGCAACAGCAGTTCCGAGTTCTTAGGACGATAGCCTTAACGAATGACGTAAATTATTCAAGATACGTTTTTTGTTGTTGGGTTCTTACAGCTCCCACACACACATGTCCGCAGAGTAGCAGAACCGAGTTGGAAATTTCGGATGCAGTTACACAAAACAGTTTAATAAATGTTCCTTCGATTTCAACAGCAATTTACTCAGACAAATGAACAACTATGAATTAACGTAAACCCTGACACAAGATGATACATGCAAAACACCTACGTTTCACAGTGCTGATCAAAATCATGTAACTTTTCTCAGAAGTTTCTGCTGCAGATGTAGACTGCACATGTATCCGCACACTTGCGTCGAGTTCTGAGAACACAAAACACAAAAGCTACAAGCCGATCCCCAATGCAGACAAATCAGCACCTAAATGTATCTGCAGCCGATACACTATTGAGGCAGAACCCGCTGAACTGAGGCATTCCCATTCCCAAAACTTCAGAAGACATCAGTAGACAGGTATTACTAAAACAAGCCCCATTTTCTGTCCGTGCCTGGCCTCAGAAACAGATGGTCTTTGGAAGAGCTTTGATCATCCCTTACATTTCCATGACGGGATACGAGAGAGAAGCAGGTACACGGAGGTGGAGTTACTGAAAAGGGTTAGCAAGGACGGGAATGGGGTTGCTGGGAACACCAAGGACGGGAATGGAGTTGCGGGGAACAGCAAGGACGGGAATGGGGTTGCGGGGAAGGGTTAGCA
>VCRD01003506.1:45857-57622 GCA_006783055.1 Trinorchestia longiramus
GGAACAGCAAGGACGGGAATGGGGTTGCTGGGAACAGCAAGGACGGGAATGGGGTTGCTGGGAACAGCAAGGACGGGAATGGGGTTGCTGGGAAAAGTTAGCAGGGTTAGGAGTGGGGTTGCCGAGTTTCAGTGTTGGAAATATAGGACGCGCAGGTCTCTCCTTCAAGCAAGAGGACCGTCGGTGGCAACGCACGTCCTGGTGTTCTATTCTGCCTACTAAGCGGGTGCGTGATTCGCTGTTTTGTTTTAATGCTTAATTTTCGAAAATATTCTTGACCGACCTGTAATTACATTATTCTTGAACAATTTCTGTCGTAATTTTTTTTCGTGCATGCATTGTTGAGAACAAATTAACGTGCATGTGAAACTTTGTAACTATTTCTGTGCAGTGTTTTTTTGCCAGGTAGCAAAGCATTTCATAAGCCTGTAGTAACGCAAACGATAGGTCTGAGTATCCTCTAATGTAAATCTACTTCATCAATAATGAATGTTATAAAGAGGAAATATTACTAAATTATTTTTGAGGTTGGTATGCTTACTTGAAGATATGAAACCCAAATACTTGGGACGTACTACTCCAAGTGATGTTCCGTGTGTGTCTGTGCTGTTCACACCGCCAGAATATTATAAATATTGTGAAAAAATCCACTGGTATCAAACACTGTCCAATATTAATAGCGGCAGACATAGTACTAAAATACGAACCACGTTTAATTTTCAGTAAAATAGACACGGCACTGGAGGATAACATATTTTACAAGGACCCTTTACAACCTCATTTATTTGCAACGGATGCGCTGGATTGCCTTCAAGATAAATAAGCATGAGATGTCATATTTGTAGTCCGCATAACACCTCACTTACAGAGAGACTTCAAACAGAATCGTTGCTGCACAGCTGAAAGACACAGCTTGCCCTAACCAACTCGATCACATACAGGAAGTTGATGATCAACTTGGAGCAGTAAACACTATCCTTTAGGTTCAGTGGCTCCATTAAATAGGATGTAATCAATCAATGTAACACTGAGCGCACAGTAGTGTGGAGTGCAGCTGGTTTACACAAAGCAAGCTAACTGTTCGTGAGGTGCAGGACCGAGTTCACAGTTGTATTATCACAAAAGCCAGAGCTCGAGTCACTTGACATTCTAATAACATTTAGTGACATCTAACACCTTAGTACCATTTTGGCCATGCATCACACGACATTCGTAAATGTCAAGAAAACTTGTCCGCAAAACCTCCGATTTTTGAAAGGAATTTAGTAAAATGAATTCCTTTACACCAAACACCAGACTCCAGTTCACAAAGACTTACGATAATACGCAAATATTGTTAATATAATTGTAATTAAAAAGGAGTTCACACAATGGTATCCGTTCGCACTCTTCACTATGTAAGAGTTTTCCAGTCTTTGAAACGACAATTGATTAAGTTAGCAGTCTATGCTCTTCACATTACTTTAGATACTTGTGTATATGTGACATTACTCAACTATTAAACTGATCTGTCTTCACTAACTTATTTTTCAGGGTCAAGATCATAGCTCGGATATAAATTTACTAGCACTGCTGGAATAATTTGTCATCTGTCCCAAACAAACTTGCACAACTTTACTTCATTAGTGCAGAATGAGTACTCCAGTGCTAAATCGCTCATCACAATTAAATTTAACACAAATATCGCAGTTGATTTTCAAAGTCAAGCAAATATAGTACCAGAATTATCAAACTTTGCCGAGGGACACCAAAAATGAACAAACAACCCCAATGTGGAGAAAGCAGCTCGACATCAGCCTGGCCGGTCAGGCTGATGGGGAGAACAGAGGGTCCAATCCATACAAGCTAAGAATAACTTGACTTTGAAAAAAAGCTGAAACACACCTGAACAAAGCACTGGCTTCCAAGGCCTTAATTGTAGATGAGAGAAACTGAAATTTACGAGGAAAACTACAATGACAGTTGGACTATTTGACCAATGACATGTATTTCTGGCAGAACATACAGTAGACCGCGGGTATTAAAAACAACGTCGTGCATAGTTGCCCTGTGCAAGCAAAATAGACGAGACATAGAATAATTTTCAAATCCTGCATTCAAAGGAACTCACAGAAAACGATTTCGATAGTTCGTTATCCAAACTTCGTTCTCGCATTAAATGTCGTACTAAAATAAACGAAGTTTTGTGGCCAAAATAAATCAGTACTATCTAGTAAATATATTTGATGCTCTGTTACACTAAAAGCTGTACACATTTATGACAATTGGGATATGAAATGTGTCTTTGCTCAACAATTAAAATAGAGACCTCATACCCGTGTCTCCTAGAGCGGGAACTCAGCCCTTGCCAAGAACGTGTACGATATGCAGGTACAGGTTGTGGGTAACGCACACGGACACACACAAAAACAATTGAAACTCTTTGGGTTTTGTGCTCTATAAATGATATACATGTGCAATTTCTAGCTACACGATGGAGTATATTAAAAAACTTTCTTGCCTAGTTTATCATTGTTAAGGAATTAAAAATGCACAAGTTTGGTAATTGACTGACTGATCTAACGAGTAGTTCGTAGAAACAGACGATGTCTGTTCCTTGTCAATTGAGCCTTCAAAAATCGCTCAAGACTTGAACAACTAACACCATCAGTTCTTACACTATCAGAAGAACTAACACCATCAGTTCTTGCACTATCAGAAACACTAACACCATCAGTTCTTGCACTATCAGAAGAACTAACACCATCAGTTCTTGCACTATCAGAAACACTAACACCATCAGTTCTTTACTCGGAACAGGACAAGAGTGAAGCGGTAACAGCTACAATGAAACAAGCTGAAACCCTTCGTCTTCCCACTGATGAAGAGGCACGAACAGTAAGCAGCCTACGCGTCTACGTGACTCACGAACAAGACACGACAGCCTGATGCATGCACGTCCGTAGGCGCGCAAACACACTCATCAGAGGACAGGATCAGTGAGAACTAGAGCAGCACAACGAGCTGTTGGGAGGAACATGATCAAACAATGGGTCGTTAGCACGAGTGATCAGGTGCTTTGTCATCTCCGGTGGTACCAGCAGACAATGAGGTTTGAAGCAGACGCTGACCTGAGGTAAGTCAACATGAACCTCAGTGTCGCAAAAACGCCGCGTCAGACAAACTGCATCCCCTACCACTTATCTGCACCGCCAATGAATATGATACGAAATCGCAGGCTAGTCGGCAAGACGACTTTGAAACGTAAAACAAAGCTTGCTGTTCACTCATTTATTTACATGATACGAAAAGACTTCAGACGAGATGAGTAACACATCAACAATTTCAACTTTGGTTTGTCAGATCCATGTCCGAAAAAAAAATACAAAATGCTACAATTAATTTCGTCACGAATCGCAATGTGTACATACTTTTCACGACACGAAACAGTCGTGTTCACGTAACTGCAGTATGTGCATGAACACTGAGTTAGACTGGATGAAACGCAGGCCTACATACGACATTAGTACTGCCGTCTCGTGGGAATTTTAACTAATGGCAACGGCAGAATACCGAGACCACACAACACTGCCTAGAGATCACACAACACTGCCTCGAGACCACACGACACTGCCTCGAGACAATCCCCAACGAGGCAGTGATGCGAGTACTGACTGGCCAGAGAAAGGCAACTCCACTCCCCCACACCAACAGGAGGATGGGAGGAGGGTGGACTGTAAACAAACACTGGCTGATAAAAGTGGCAGGGAGACGCAGCGTCCCGTGAGTGCTACAAACAGCTGAAGCCTGAGCGGTTCATGCCGGTCCCCAGGCTGGGGTGAGGTACGCCCCTGGGAGGTACCCTTCCTCTCTGCAGCCTCTTGAGGAACCAGCGTCTTCCATCACGCCCGTCGCATGTGGCAAAGAGAAATGTCCCGCTGAAACATCCTCGCAGAGTGAAACAGTTTACTAATATCTATATATTCACTAGCAAAGCTGAGCTCGGGAAATATAAACTCATTTTTTATTAAAATGAGAAATATAACTCTGCAAAACACACAAGACAATCTGCTACTATCCATACTAGTGAGCTAGATTCGGGGAAAATGAGATTATTTCGTGGTTTTACTCGAGCGCTGGAGTACAAGCTACAGACGCACTCAGTACGGCATGCTACGTGTACGTGCAATACACATAGAACGCAGCGTCATCTTAGCTTTAAAAAAACAGGAAAAGTTTACACAGTTTCCTAACCTAAAGCGAGGTCAGTTAACACTAAGTACCTACACTCGTGGAAAATGAAAAATGTCTGAAGCATTCAGAAAAAGACGGTCGTAGAAAATATAGGTACGTACTGAAACAATTAGAAATCCAGGTAACTCAAAAATAGAAAAGGAGGCAACCGCAGGTGGTCGACAGGAAAGACCAGCCGGACAGGAAACAAAAACTTGTAGCGCGCAAGCCCGTGGTGGTAACTACCATGACCAGGCACTGATCACCATCATGACGAGATCCGTGGTGGTAACTACCATGACCAGGCAGTGATCACCATCATGACGAGATCCGTGGTGGTTACTACCAGCAGTAAAGGTGAGTTAATTAACAACATGCACTCACAGTCGCCTCTTCATTATGAGTCATCAATGAAGAATTGAAGGGAAGCTGTAGCACGATTATCAGGCATGGGCGGGATCATATAATTCATTGGCTGTGGTAGTTGGGATACAGAATTAATATAATGGTGTACCTCCCAAATAAAATGCACCCGTGGATATGTTTGTTCTTTCACGCTAATACCTTTTTTCGGAAGATTTACACGCTAACAAAATATTCGTGGGACTTGAAACAAATCTCACTAACAACAACCAGCTGTATTTACAGCAGAGACACAAAAGCTTAATGAAGGCTACTTTGCGAAACCCACAACAATTTGCCATCCGAACGCAACTAAGCAAAGCTGGCGCATATCGATATAGAAATGACAGGCAAAGAAATGACTCTTGATCTGCAATTACAACTGATGCCAAGCTTCTCAATCCGGTCAACACCAGAACTTTGTAGCATCGTTGTCGTGCACAACATGATCTCAGCTCTATCTTAGCAGCAAGTACTAGGAAGAGTTGATCATCAATATTGGAGATCACGTACAGTGGTTCGTGCGTGCTTCATCGTCATCACTACTCCCGTTATAATCATCACTATCATTGTCATCAATACTATACAATCATCTTTATTTTCGTCATCGTTATCGTATAACTTGGTCCAGAGACGACTATAATACGAAAATTCATCCAATGAATACAAACTGAGTAGATAACTTGATGTAACATAGTTATACATAGTTAACTTTAAAGAGGAAATGAGGATTGGAAACAATTTCCCGTAAATGATATCATGTATTGCATTTTAAAACAAAAGTAACAAATAATTCCTATTCACACTATAGACAACTAAACCTGAATTTTTTGTGCTGTTTTTGTAAGTCAGCACTTGAAAACCTTGTCCACAATACTATATTATTTAACAATATCTGAAATTCGCAGTATTCCTTGGTGTCCAGAAAAATGTTTCTACTGCACAAACTCAAACATTTCCCACATATGAAACGGTAAGCAATTCCTAACAAATTTATTTCATTTAACAAACTTACCGAGCAACAATACACACTCACATACCAAGTTTACATGCAATGATCACAACCGCACCAGCCTGTATAATCTGATTTCGAGACAGTTCCACTCTGTGCAGAGACAGGTGACATTCGAGCAATAAAATACTTGCCAATTAAATGAGTGTATGCACTATGCGCAATTCAGCTTTAATTGTAAAAAGAAGCAGCATCACTCGCAGTGCCCCAGGCGGTCGATGCTAAACGATCAGGTCACTAACCCTGGACTCTAGGATCCTGGATGTCTCTGTGACTCGCAAATTCCAGCACAGTTGTTAAGACAAATTCCAGCTTTGCTACATTCTCCACACGATGTCAAATGCAGTTCACTTCATTAGCTTGAGTAATAATTAGTGCTATGAGTATTTTAGCATTCTCTGACTCTAAAACATAATCGCACATGATATTATTCATACCAAAGTTTTCAAATTATAATAAATTCAAAAACAGCGCGCCCAAAAATTTGAGTAACAACAAAACGTTAGTACTTTTATGCTAAATTCAAATGAAACTCACATGGCCAAGACAAAACACGAGTACCGAATTCTTCAGCCGTACAGCAGCACTAATAAACGAAGAGTTCTTACGAATGTCAGGCGCTGCGAATACTGAAGCAAGGAATTAAAAGAATGAACAGACAAAATGTTTGACGTGTGTACCAACAATCGTTGGTATTATAATGGACTGAGGGTAAGAGATAACCACAAGCGACGGACAAACTTTATTTCATGACGTGGGGCGAATGGAGAAGCAATCTAAGTTTCAGAAACAGATACAACTCAGAAAATTAACGGATTCCCCCTAGATGGAAAAAACATTACCGAGAAATCTTGAGATCGGGTACGTGTAACTGAAGTACAGCTGCTCACATTAACGAGGCATGTACTGAGGTACTGGTGCCTGCACAGTTAAGATGTGTAGCAATTGCTATCAAAACTCAAACATTGGTCTACTATTGTCCAAGTTCACTCAACATGAAAACATTTCAAGTATACTTAAACACACACTCAGGCATACAAATAAGTTGCACGCAACAACAACAACTACACTTCCAAATGCATGGATATGATTCAGCCCCAGTGCACTACAGCAGTGCCTGTGCACCAGCTCTAGATCAATGCTGAGAGTGGCAGTATCGACCAGGCAAGTCACAGTGTAGTCACACACACAGTGTACTGCGCCAGGACATGCTATTTGGAATGTGCTAGAAAGCTCCTCTTTAGAATCTCTATTTTATTCTAATTCACGTAATAAAAAAAGAAACCGCTACAAGAAAATGTCATGCAGCTCTTCAATTCCTATTAAAATTCAAGCGAATAAAAATGTTTACATAAACTGGAATTTTTCATTCTCGTTTAAACAGCAAGCAAATGTGAATGAAACTCCCCTTTAAAAATACTTCACTTATATAATTCAAATTTAAAAAAAAAATTGTTTTAAAAATCATTCAATATTTTATTGTAATTTCAAACTATGAAAATAAAATGTTGAAAACAAGTTAGGTAATTAACAGGTAGCCAATTGCACACAACATCGGTTATTAACGAATTTCCTCTTACGTTCAATAAAGTTGTAGATAAAAGCGATTTCATAGCATCGACAAAAGGAAACACCACACCTGATGAGTACCATTAATAAATCAATACATAGGGAAGTTTGAAGCGGTTCTTCTAACGTGCTTATAATACGGAATTTATAAATATGTTCTCCTTTGCTCTCAGACACAACAGCCAGAACGGATTACATGGCGGAGCGAAAATGTTCATGACTAGAACCCAACATTCGTGCAAGTTCACAACCGTTGTGAGAATTATAAAACCAGTTCATAGAGCAATAGGCCAAGCAGTTCATAGAGCAATAGACCTATCAGTTCATAGAGCAATAGACCTATCAGTTCATAGAGCAATAGACCTATCAGTTCATAGAGCAATAGACCTATCAGTTCATAGGACCTATCAGTTCATAGAGCAATAGATCTATCAGTTCACAGAGCAATAGATCTATCAGTTCACAGAGCAATAGATCTATCAGTTCATAGAGCAATAGACCTGTCAGTTCACAGAGCAATAGACCTATCAGTTCACAGAGCAATAGACCTATCAGTTCATAGAGCAATAAGCCAAGCAGTTCATAGAGCAATAGGCCTAGCAGTTCATAGAGCAATAGATCTATCAGTTCATAAAGCACTAGGCCTCGCAGTTGATATAGGAATGAGCCAGTTCAGAAGTAGGCCTCCCAACAACGTGGAAGGAAGGCATCATCACAAGGTAACACAGATCTGGGAAGGTATGCAGGTCGCTTGCGAGAAGCGGGTGTCAGTCTCGAGAGTCTCCACTCACCATCCTCTCGAGAGAGTGAGGGATTATCTCAAGCCTAGCCTTGATGTGGAGCTCCTGCAGGCCTGTCACTTGAGAGAGGACTTCTAGGAGCACTGTTATCTGCGTTATCTGCTCTGTTGACATCTGCAGCGCCGGCATCTGACTGAGGCAACGGTGTGGTGCGGTTGCTTGCTCTTCTAGTCTTTTTGGCACTAAAACTCTTCTTCAGTACGAATTACGACGCTCAACAGTTGTGCTATTTAGCACTGAAACAAGAATCAGTGAGTTGGGAAGAAGTTATTTTCCATTTTTACAGAAGTATGGTCCAATTCATTGGATTTTAACACATTCTGCGCTTCCTTTCAAATCGTGATTTCGGTCATCGCCGTAAGTAGCGATTATTCCTACACTTCATCCCGAGGTAATTATCTCAGGACCGAATTCAACAGTTTAAACTAATATTATTCTTCAGAGTGACTCAAAAATTTCTCTGCGCTACTGAAAATATTACCTAATTGCTGACACCATATATGCTTGCATTATACAATAGGAATTGGCTTAACGAGCACAAGTTGGGATGGAGAAACACGTATAGTAGAGGAAGTTAGAATGCACAGTAATACTGACACGCTAACTGAACCTCCACTTACTGATATTAAACAGTAAATAACACACTCAGCGAAGTGTCGACAACTAATAACGGCTGTTTAGCGTTCCAGTTCCCAGAACTACATATGATGAGACACAGTTCGTACACGCGCATGTCTGGTGTGTGAGATTAAGACGCAGCACACAGACGTCGCACTGCACCTTAACTCTGGAACAGTTTTTATGCAGTGCACGAATCTGCTCGACGTCAGCGGCATGATATACTTCTATCATTAAGCTCTTGTAAAATCTTATTGAAGGAAGCAGTCCAATGTCTGAACTACTTAGCATTAAGTTATATCACGAGCACATGTCCAGGAAAAATAAATAAAAAACTACAATACTTGCCAAATAAATACCAAGTTAAAAATGGAAATATTTCTCAAATTTTAAATTTCATCACAAAGTTCTAATGAGCGATTACAAGAAAAATTACACGAGTTTTCAGGCATACAATTTCATTATTAATGAATAAAAGTCGTAGTAATCGTGCTACACTGGTAGTCATATTTAAAATAATGCAGAGAAAAATTAATGAGTTAAGGTTCTGTTCAGTAAGCTTCATTCTAAAGTAGTCTTGTCACACGTTTCCTCAAGTCATTTTTGGAAACTCAGCACCGTAAAATAAATGGTCCTCCATATTAATGATCTAAAAAAACTGTGTAGAGAACACGTGTTACACTACAACATGTCAACCTCAAACTTTATATTGAGTTCCTAACCACGCGGCGCTAGGCAAACTTTGCAAGTCTTAATTACATTTTAAGCCTGGATAAAATACGTCTTATAAGTTGAAGAAAAATTGAAGGCACTAGAAAGGAAATTGGGGTTTCCGAGTATTCCGCAGGTAGAAACGAAGACGAAATTCATGCAAACTGAACGCAACCATCACGAGTTACAGAGTAGGCTCTTCTATTATTAACACAATATATGATATACGTACACATGTTATTCTTTATGTTATAAACAATTCATGTATATATCTTATGTAAAAAATATATTTTGATATAGGAGAGATTTCTTGATTATGCCGTTTTTGAGATCCAGTTAACATAAGAGATCAAATTAGCGCATCAACGATCTTCTTGGCTCATTTTTTGTCGAACAATTTTGTGCATCTAAGCAGTTATTTAAGCCCTACAGCAAAGTTCGTTTTGACAATCCCGGTGATGATGAATATTACTCAAAAGATGAAAAAATATAACAAAAAATAACAGTAACGTAGCAAACAACAGCGTTGCCATGCACTTTATTGCACAAGCAACGCATGAGAAATAGTAATTAAGTGCTACGTATTGTTGAACAACGACACAAATTAAAATACTACAGGTACATCATGAACTCAAAATGAATTACCTTTCTTACGAGTACAATCCCACTTCCACCCTTTGCAATTGGAGATTTTGTTTGTTCATCATAAAAGCCTCCGAATTAGAAGATGCTCCCTCTGATGACGTAAAGCCACGAAAATGATACAACAAATCCCAACTTACTCGGCAATTTTTACTGCGCTTCACACAGGGGGCGCAGTGAATGAATAGATACGTGAGGATTTATTCTTGAGTCAGTCCAATAGAACATGAGTCAGCCAACTCGTGGGTGCATTGCAGGTCACCTGGGGTACAAGCAAGAAACTTGCTAAAACTTCCCTATTTAGGCATAGAATAAGGAAACACGAGCAGTTATGAAACAGACAAGCAAGAGGTGCCGCAAATAGAGCTTCCTGTGACGTCACGGAGCGTCACACACGCACCAACCGTAGCGAGAATGCGTCTCAACAGCACGCAACAACAACAGCAGCACGCAACAACAACAACAATAACAGCACGCAACAACAACAACAACAGCACGTAACAACAACAGTGGATCACAAGGCTTCTTCTACTGGAATTTCATGACCTGGTTATTTAAGTTTGTAGCATTGCACATACAATAAGAATCGTTGGAATGGGAGAATGCGAGCACTGGATAACCACGTTAATCGTGCTCGCTCGATAATAAGAAAACTATGGACTTTTACAGTATGTGTTATTTTTTGTATACCTTATGGGAAATTAGGGGAACGAAGATTTCTGCTGGTTGAAACCAAAACACAAATGGTGCTCTCAAAGTAGGCCGTGATGTAAAATTATTGGAGTGGCTGAGTCTAGCAAGTATTTGGAGACTTCGGGTGATGCTACGAGGGACGCATGGTCGTCAATTGGATTATTCCTTGTAATAAGCACAGTAGCTTAACACTGCTACTGGTGGTAGCACGAGAGACCTGTAATAAAAGTTACATAAAAATCAAGGAAAAGCTGATAAGGCAACACACATAGTACACCTCGAAACTCGTCTACCGCGAGCCGCTAATTTCCATGCACATAATATGGTGTTTTTCAAATTAAGTGAAATTTGAGAACAGAAATGAAGTTTTGCAGGTCGCAGTTGGCAACTGAAGTGCAAAGTGAGGTGGGTGACCGAAACATGACGCCTGCAAGTGTGGCTGCGCAAACATCGCTCTAAAGATACCAAGCTGTGCACGCCCAATCAACAGCAAAGCCTATCAATTAGTATATAACGTCACGGTTTAGCTCAAGAAAATCTAAAATAAATTAACTGCGACCCAATCCGCACAAAATAGGAAAGAAGATTCTCAAGAATAAATAAAAACCTAGGAAATAATGAATGAATATTTAGTTATAAGGACAGAATTTACGGGAAATATTACAAAAAAAAACAGGTACAAAAGCACCTGCTTGCATTTATAATCATTCATGTAACTACAACTAGGCCTAAAAACTACAGCCGTGGCAAGAGCTAAAACTGTAATAATATTCATCTTGACTGTACGAACACACAAACAAATTAAATAACGTAAGGGGAAAGTGTTTTCCCCGGAATTCCTTTCAAAAAATTACACACGACCGTCTAGTGTCGCGTAGAAAACGAAGAGTGATAGGAAAACAAATATCATAGAAAACGCTTCGAGCTGCCAAGATACTGCACTCCAGACAACTTATGTAGGTTCAATGCTGTGAGTCATAACTGCACAGCTGCACGTCACACGACTGCACAGCCACACGTCACACGACTGCACAGCCGCACGTCACACGACTGCACAGCCGCACGTCACACGACTGCACAGCAGCACGTCACACGACTGCACAGCC